>JBAMAV010000357.1:0-11798 GCA_037043315.1 Amiota communis
CTTTCAGTATAACAGGAGAGTTCCAATCTGCTTGTGAATAAAACTTGAAAAATTCATAAACGATCTTCGGGGGTGCTGCATCAGGAAACATACGACAAATATTTGCGACGAGAATAGTTAAGGCGCCACCACGGACAAAGCCATGAGTCTGGGAGTAAATGAGGCTATCTGAAAAAAATAAATAATAAATTAGTTAATACGAGTATATCAAAACAGAAATATGTGTAGCTCATTTCATACTTACTTCTTGCCCAGATTCTGATTGCACGCAATGTCACGGTGAATGTCTTGAAGTTCGGTACCAGACTAATTATTGCATTTGTCATTTGAAGACCATGAATACTGCGTATCGAGTTCTCGTCAAGAAGATCTAATTCAATATTGTCGGGGTCGAAGTCATCTGGTATCTTCTCACATGCCAATCGCGCCATAGTCAAATTTATACCGAAGCCGTTGAACTCCATATTTATGCTGTGGAACTTATCTTCGTTAAACAAACGGCATTTTCTGATTTCTGGCTGTATCCTCAGTAATTGATAGAACAGATCAAAAAAATCATTGCCCTGAATAATCTTTGGCACAATGATAATTGTATCCATTACTGTCTCTGGATCGTGTACGCCAAGATGATAAGATCCATAAGTATAAAGTTTGCCACATAACTCCTGAACCTCAGAGTCGCACAATCCTCGAATTGTGGCAATGTCTTTTATCCAGTTTTGTGCAAGATTATCCAGCTGCCTTATGACATCTATTCTTTGATTTTCGCTATCCAATGTTTCATAACTGCCCCACAGTTTTTTGTATCTGTCGTCATACAGACTACCAAATTTATTACTTCTACTTGACTTCATTGAAAATATATCACGGAAATGTTTTGTCATTTTTAATATTCTCGTAGATGGTTTTTTAGTCATTATTGTTATTTTTTTAAATATTCGAATAATAGTTTTAATGATATTAACACTTCTATTGCAAAATTGCTTATGATTTTATCCTTAGCCGGCTCTTCTATTTATACTGAAAATGAATGAATTTATGAATTTTTTATGATCAGGTAGATCTAATTATTAGTTGTTGGTATAACTAATTATTTGATTGATTACATCTTTAGCAAAATTCTTTAGAAAGCGATCATTAATAAAAACCATAACTGCAAACCTTTTTAAGAGACAGTGACAATAAATCTTTCTTGGAAAAAAATTATATTGTTTCTAGCTCTGGCGTGAAACTAGAACCTATATGGCTGTTCCACTTGCTTCAAAAGCCATATTGTGAACCATGTTGGTTATTATCATTAGGGCACCTAAAGATACACAAAATGTTGGGAAGCCATAGAAAGACACGAGACATCGAATCGAAAAATCATTTGCATTCATGGCAAATGACAGTTATTTGGAATACTAGATGAAGAGGACGAGTCCATAATCAAGAAAGAGAAAGGAAGAAGGAACTTTACCGTTACTGTGTGATCGAAAAAGGTGAAAATAGAACTCCAAAGGCGCTCGTGAGTAAAGAGTCATTTTTAGGATTTCATGAGGTTAAGGATTAAACTCACAAGGATATGATGGTGATAATAACATGAAAACCACTTATTGTGGAGTTCTAAAAATCGTAAGAGATATTGAGCCAGATGCGGTGTATGTCCATTGTGCTACTCATAATTTGAATTTTGTAGTTATGATGCAGTAAAAGGGGTTATATTAATGCAAAATTTTTTTGAAACGGTACAACAAATAGTTCGCGCATAATATTGTTTCATATTTTTATGTCTAATGACGAAGGGGAGTCTGGGGAATCACTTAAAAACTTGTCACCTTTCAGATTTAATAAATTTGTAGTCTTTATTATCTATTACCTAATAACTTTTTCATCTAGTAAAATGCTACCTATAAGCTCTTGAAAGTCCGTCTCAAAGGCAGTTTTATTTCCAATGGCTAGGATCATGAGGCCAGATAGACGTTCGTGACTTATTATTGAACGCAGATAGGTTTTAATTATTTTCAGTTTGCTGAAGTTTTGCTCACAGCTTGCAGATGTCATAAGTAATGTGCAGTATATTCTTAAAGCTATACTAATATAAGAAACGCTTCTTGCAATTCATGAATGCAATTGATTTTTCATTAATTTCGGTTACAAGCTCTTTGAAAACGGCAACTGCCTGCCAAAAATTAACTGGATTCAAGTCAATTGGACATTTTTGAGCTAGATCGGCTTCATTTTCGACATATTTAAAAAGACGTGGCTACTAAAGAAAGGGAAATTTTCACTTGTGGCCTGGGCCTGTGTTGCGCCTTTTTCTTACCAGTCGACAGTTAGCCAACCAGGCTTCCGTATGCCACGCTCATATTAGAGTAAGTTTTTTATGTTCAAACATATTATATTATGATTTTAACGCCCCCTAAAACTGTCACACGGGGCGGGTGCCTCGTTTTGCTCCCACTACATTTGGGGCTGAATGGAGCTATGATCAGGTAACTTGTGATCTGAAATCAGCAGAGGCGTAGCGTATACAGTGATTCTAAATTTCTAGAAATTTTTGGGCAAGAGCTAATCGGAAAAAATCAGCGATTGATCCAGCTGAACGCTCCCAATCACTACACTTCCTTATGAGCACTTAAATCACAGTTTGATCTTTTTTCCTGGAGATACTTATCCGTACTGTAATCTAACTTACAGATGTCATTATACAATACTCTTTATACATATGATAGAAGTCATCCTTGCAGAATATTAGTCATAAACAATCCAAGCACAAAATAAAATACGGGGAATCTCTAAAAGTCTGAAAATCAGGCATTATTAGTTTTAGAAGATTTTTTTGGATTGTTAACCTGCTAACTCTTTCATTCATGTACAATAGTATTTTTCATCGAAATATGATATTATGAAGACTTCTAGACACAACCGGTACTTGTGGGTGCTTCGGCATTCCAAGTATACTATGCTTTCTTTGTATAAAAATGACAATTAGTTTAAGTGCCTTCTTTTCCTTTACAGTCAATCAACTCTCAAACCACAAAGACATCACCCTTACACTAGCATTCAATGCCTTTATAGATAATCTAATTCGAATTCTGAACAAAAAAAAAAAAACTTCAAAATATTCTCACAGCTTCTTCCAGTCAAATAAGAAGAGTTTAACTTCATAAATTAGTGATAAAAATAGTAAATGTCAGAACTTTTAGTCAAGATAGGAATTTCAATATGTATGATTCTATTAGTTTAACTGTATATGGTATATACTTATAATACAATACATATGTAGGGTATTAAGTTATTGATGCAACCGATATTTATGGATGTTTGTTCTATGTATATTTTTTTTATTTTTTCATTATAATATCTTTGATCGTTTTGCATATTTCCGATTCTAAAACTTAAACTGAACAGAACAAGCAACGAGTTTGCTGGCCTCAATTTGTATTTGTTTTTTAGTGGGTTTATTTTTCACTTTTGTTTTGCATTGTTTAATAATTTACGCTAATCAAAATTCGTGCAAACACCATATAGTAACTGCACTCGAGTCACTCACTGACTTGTGTGGCAAATATGTATGAATGAATGTGTAGGTGTCATTGGATGTTAAATGCCAACATAAATTTGTATGACAATCTTAAGTACGAGATGTGGCTATAAAATAACGATATTAATGTATGATACAGAAAAGCTACGCATGGGCTAGGAATGGATGCTTGTTATATATCGACTTACAGTAACGAGCAAAACTCAGTAAATATTGATAACTTTTGCACATTTTGGTTTGTAGGGGGCAAACGGATCACTACAAAATTATGAAAAAAGTACCAGATCATAAGTAAAAGATTCCTAAAGGCACTATCGAAAATTAGAGTGGAAAAGATAATAAAAATTAAAAACCAGAGCTACCTGCATTTGCTCAAACGTTTGCAAAAAAAAACTAGCCCATAATTGGATTAATCTGCTGGTCTGACTTTGTAGAGTTGATCAGTTGAATAATTCGAAATAATAGTGATGTCGACAAGATGAATGTGATTCCTCAATGAAAACAAAAAAAAAAAAAAAACGATTGAGAGACACATTGCTACAAAGAAAAGGTACCTTCCATTTTCTGCCAAAATACATGTGGACCCTTGGTAGATTGAAGCAACTCATCATTATATGATCAGTGAGAAGAATTCAAATTTCCGGCGGAGTGCAGCTTTTGAAGGAAATGTAAATAGTACACGTAATAATATAATAAAGATTTTATAAAATAAAAAACTTACCCTTATATTGAGAATATGAAAATTAGAAGTGTTACCAACAAAATAATAGATTTTTTCACACAGTCTGCAAAAAGAACGCAACTTTTGCAAGATGAAATCCAAAATTAAGCTCCGTAGAAAGAAAGAAAAGCCAAATAAAAACTCTTTGCTCTAGTCGTTGGGTCGAAAAACATGAATATGCTGAATTGCTACTTCACATTATTAAGGCATTAGAAAAGCTTAAGAATAATAGAGACAGCGAGACATCCTCAAAGGTGACACAACTCATGAGCGCGATTGAAAAAACGAAATTTTTCATCTCTCTGCAAGTTTTTACCGTTGTCAATGCTCTAATCCTGGCGCTCAGTAGGACTCTCGAGACACCAGAACTTCAGATATCAACAGATTGTGCTCATGCCGCCAATTTAATTGACTTGGTACTTGAAACAAGAATAAAGCTTATTTCGATGGAGTTTTCGAAGAAAATAAGAGAATTGAATTAAGAATTCCTCGTTTTTAGCTTGGTCGGGGAAAAAACCGCACCAACTTACGCACTAAGGATACGACGCTTCTGGGATACTTCCGGCAATTTTTTTCAAATTGTAAACTTTTGATAAGCCTTGATATAACAAACTTTTTCACAGTGCCACCACCATTTAGTATCCTTTTCTGGATTTCATGATTTCTTTTTTGGGTTTGAGATTCAAAGAGAAATTCATGGACATTCTGGCTCTGGAGGGTTAGATCCCAAAACATCATAGTCGAGAAAATCGTGGTAGGTGAAAAAATTGATCAACACGATTTAATTGACTGCAGCGAAACCGAGCTCAAACAAGAAATCGTTTTGTGGCACAAGAAATTCAAGAACACAGAGTTGGAGAGACCCCAGACTGCACTTTAGGCACTGCAGATCATAAAATCGAAGAAATTCAATAATTTCTTCCTGATTACTCATTAATGATCTCATAAAAAAGTCCAAAGAAATATAAATGTTGACAAACCCTAGCACCGCCCTCAAAGTTCAATCCTACGCCACTGGCTAAAAAATTATTAATAAACACGAAAGACGCGAAAGAAGACAAAGAAAACGTCATCGCAGACTTTGACTTTTCGCTGTCGCAGAGCCTATCGTGTAGATTGGGTGTAACTGATCTCTCGCATTTTTTAATCATAAGAAGAAAAACATAAGTGATTTTATGCCAAAAGTATGTTTTATTTTTTGTTTGCATATTCTTGTTCTTTTTGTTTTTGTTGTTGATGCAATTTCGAAAGTTAAAATTACAAAAAAAAATTTTTTGTTTTGGGTTCAATCATTTAATTAGTGTATTATGACTTGTACGCCAAACATCTCCTTTCCATCATTTGTTAAATGCTTCACCAACACTTTGGTGAGAATCATGGTGCCAGTGTGGTTATATATATCACGCAAGTTTTGTGATTCACGAATCGAGTAGACGCTGCATGTCTTTGATGTGTGAAACTCAGCCTTCTTGGCATCCAATGGCCATACGGATAGATTTGCCGTAATAGGCATATCATCTGACACATGACCTGTTAGCCAGATCATTAATATCTCAGAATTTGGATTCTCCGCTTTGACCTCTTCGATATTTGGGCAATCGTCGTTAAAAATATCAATAACATGACACATACACGTCATAAGTAGTACCGGCATCAAATCATTGTATTCACCTTTTCCTACATCGATATTTTTATCCTTTACTAAGTATAAGACATGACATTTTGGGGAGCGGGCGCTGGCAACTTGTGCATCAAGAAAGTATGTCTTTACCTCGTTGATTGAGATGCGCTCTTTGGTCATTACGAAATGATCGTGAATAAAATGTGTGTTTAGATCAGAGCTGAAACAAAGGCGTCTACAGCTTGCATCTGGACAGTTGACCGGTCGACGTGATATATAGATTTTCGGGTTTGATTCGTCTAAGCGGACATTACCAATTGCGAGTATACGCTTGATCGCCGACCTGGTTTCAAAAAGTGGGGTTGTTTGTGGCAATGGTGCTACAACTTTAAAATTTCTGGCATCATTATCTATTGTGGGCTTAACTTCGAAGGAGAATGGCAGGCAGTTGACACGTCGAACTCTTTCCAAATAATTTTTCATTTGTTGCAGTGTTTTCTCTTCTTTTGTATCCTTATCCTGCTCTTCAGTTTTTTGATTACTTTTGAAAGTTGATGGTGTCGAAGCCGGCAGCTCCGGAGTAATGCTAAGCTTTTCAAGAGGTTCGCTCATACTTGCCATGTCAGTAATTTCTGTCGAAATATCTCCTTCGGCAAAAGTTTTCAAAATGTTTTCCATGCGCATATCCTTGGAGTCCTTCTTATATTTAAGTTCTAAATCTGGTGATTTTGAATTTTGTTCTATCTCCAAACGTCCTGTATCAAAGGTTGGGAGTGGTGTTTTCAGCTCTATTGGCATATCAAAATAATCTGATTTATCGACATTACGCTTTTGGTAAGCCTTCAGTAGATTTTTAAATTTATTGCGACTTGCTTCCTCAATTTCCATTCGCTTAGACTTCCTGGTTTTGGACTCCATTTTTGGGATGCGATGCCCAATATGGTGATCAGCAATATCATCGCTATGTTCCCCAGCCTGTATACGCCTCTGATGGCGATGATTGGCTAATGTTGGTGGCTGCGAACTGGCGCGAGTACGTTCATGTGCATGTTCCCGATCCTGAGCTTCAAATGCCGGGAATTTAACTGCGCTGCTCTTCATATTTACAATATCAAGATCATCGATGCTCTTTGAACTGTCCATAAAGGTAAGAGTGCTACTATTACCTTCTTTATCACTTACCACCTCATGCTGGCGTTCATCGAATTCGTTTTGGAAGTATGCCACGACCTTTTTGGAATACTTTAAGTCCGATTTTAGTCGCAAGTTCTCCATAACAACATCTGACATGATCTCCACAAAGTTAGTTGCCTCTTGACATATGTTGCAACGATTATGATTTCTTTGATCGCATCGTAGGCACTGAACATGATTGCTTCGGCAAAAGTAACCACCGTAGAGCGAATAATTTCGGGGACTTAATGTCGAACTGCAGCTCATGCAACTCATATTTATTGTTAATAACAAACTGACGATGTGGATTGAATTTTACAAATGAAATAAACGATTTTAATGACCAAATCAAGAGAGTACTTAATTCTATTTAATGTGTTACGTTTCGAACGCTCAGACAAGTTTTAATGAAAGCCTACTAAGAAATACTTACTTATGAAATTAACAAATATTTTCTAGTTAAAGCGGCCAATACACGATACATCCATTGTAATACAACAGTTACGTATGTGTGTGTGATACAGCATACAACACATGCAATGAAGTTGTAAAACATCCATTTTTTATTATCTTTTGAAGTGTGCAGTCGACAACGGCAATGTCGAACAAAAGATTATTATCATTTTCCTATGAAGTACATTAATATTTAAAGTTCTAGTTATTTAGTTATATGCTATATGTACTCATAAAGACCAAAATTAATATACTTCAATCTTATCTAAATTCGTTGAAAATGTTAAAAAAAAACATTTTTGTTTTTTTATTTTAGAATTTTTTAAAATTTTTATTAATTCCAAAAGCAAGCGAACAATAAAAATTAAATGTCCAAATGTAAAAAATACCTTTTTTGATTAATGGATTCAACAAATTAAAATTCTTGTACCGAACATAAAATTGCGTTTAATCATGCGGCCCAGCGAAACATGGCTGCATCAAGACATCATACTTAATTGAAAACATAACTGGAGTCCTAACTGAAGATGTATGGAAACATTTATTAGAGACTAACACAAGAACCGATGGTACTATTAGGATTGGCGCAAAGATTATTAAAGGTCACATGGTCTGCTTGAGAATCTATGCTAAATATTTTTTAAAATATCCATACACTGTCGAATTTGTTTTTGATATGGGTTTGGTACCGCCTGAGGGATTTCAAGCAATTTACGATTGGATACTTTTCGATGAATATTGCATTAGTGCCTGAGTAGGTGTCAATAGCCTTATTATATTGGATCCAAAAATTTGGTAAGCAGATGTCACTAAGTTTTTTGTTTGGTGCAGGACCCCCCAATTGTCAAAATAAATTTGACAGTCAATTTGAAAATAAATTGGAATCATACCTTGTAGCTCTTATTAAACATTCCGCTTTATAAAAAGCAAAAATACTTACATCGTCGGAAAAGTTTAATAAATCTGTAGATTTCTTACATCGGCAGAAAAGTTTAAAGATTTCTTTAATATTATAAATAAACGCAATTAAATTACAAGTTGGTAAGTGGTAAATCTATTATTCTATTATTATTGTAACTTACTTTTCCAAAATTTACATTTATTTTTTACTAATTTACATAACAGAATAACAATGGATCGCAAATATGAGTTATCACCAAGGGATAACATAGACTTTTTCGACCGGCACACCACCAAGAATTGAATCTTACAAACCATGCATGAAAATACTTGGAAAAAAATACGGAAAACGTTCATTTACACCATGTGTATCTAAGGTTAAACGTATCCTTAAGTTTGATTAATCATATATCAAATAATTTTAGGATAAACATAGCCTATGTTAAATCCAAATCTAAATAAAATACAATAGTATTCAGCACCACAAAATTATGTGTTTTTATTTTTATTTATTCTATTACAATTGTGTCATATTGCGGGTTAATTTTAAAGGCGTAGAATGACCTTATGTACCAGGGCAAAATGTTTAAAACACTAAAATTCAGGGAAGTGTGCGAGGAAAGAATTATTCTTATGTATTTAATCCCACAAATATTAATGCCTTAGTTATTTACAAAAAAAGAAAACACATTGTTTGGCTTTTGATAAATAGCTTTCAACTGAAAACTATACATACACATACTAATTTAAGATATTTATATAATATAATAATAATAAGGAAAATTGGGAAAGAAATGATGAGCGTACGATCAATGCTGTGCTATAAAATTTCTTTGAGCATTGGATATTTGCTCCTTAACATGTTTTGCATTTGCTAATTTGTGCAGATAAGATGTGGAGAAAAAGTATGGAAGATTCAATATCATTTTTAACAATTTGTTTTGCGCCATACAGGATGATCGGTGTAAAAATAGTTTTCAATATAACCATTTTGTTATGAGCAGATAAAAGAGATTTTCTGTTTATGAAAGGGTAGAGAATTCGTGTCGCTTTGTTTATTTTTACAACTGTGTAAGATATATGTCTGCAGAATGTTAACTTCTTGGCTAAGTGTAAGCCCAGGTATTTTATGTGGTTTTCCCATGGAACACTAGTAGTGTCAATTTCCAAAATTGTAGTTGGAAGATAACAGGCGTTGCGTTTTTTAGTGAAGTAAATTGCTTTTGTCTTACTTGCATTTAGTTTAATTTTCCAAGATGTGAAATAAATTGTTAAATTATTAAGTTCAACTAATAAGTGGTTTTTAACTAATACAAAATTTTCCCATGAGCAGTAAATGACTGTGTCATCAGGAAAGATAGATGTTTTATAATTTTCAGAAATCAGTATATCATATGTATAGATATTATACAGAATGGGACCAAGCGTGGAACCTTTTTAAGATTGTACAATTGATTGATAAACAAGGTCAACTTCTTTCCTACTTCATTATAAAATTCTAAGACTGATAGGGAACCATGTCTAAGGGTAGAGTGCTCCCATTAGACCAAATAAATAGGACGCTTGTCCGCATAGCTAATTTTATTCGGGAAAATTGCTACGGCTTGGAAATGTTTTGAACTTCCATAAGAATCTTTGAAAATTTTTTAGGCGTCCTATGCGGCTTCCCGTTATAAAACATATGTTTCTAATTGCCCATGAAACTCTGGCAAGGTCTTGACTATATCCAGTGTTTTTTCACACCTTCTCCCGGGCACTTATTTTACCCCTTCGAAATTTTTTACAGCCGCACTCCCTGATGTACCAGGTAATTCTGCCTTTTGATTGCTTAATTCGAGCTGGATCAGTTCTTTAAACTGTGCCATGGTCAACATGGTGTTTGGCTCCTAATTCACTTTTATTTTATTATTTAGAATAACTTGTCGCAAAAATATAAAAATTTGACTTACAAGAATTGCACGACGCTATTATAAGCTGCTCTTGTTGACTGCTGCGCTGACGTGTTGCATATGAGTTGCTGTTGTTTTCGATGCTGCTTGTTGTTGTTGCTTATGCCCTTTTTTTCATGTGAAACATCTTGGGTTCGGTAGGGTAAAATTTTACATTGGCGTCATCTTAAGTAACGCATGGCACGGCAAGTATTCGGATGGAGGACCTTTTTAGCGATCGGTTGGCGGCACAGTGATTTTTTAAATTTTAATTGTTTTTTTAATTTTTTATTAATTTGTTTATTACGACATTCAAATAACCATTTTTCCAAATATCATCATTTTGTGTTTGAAGCAGCTGCTTAGTATTGACACTTCGGTACCCAAAGCCCTACCTAATGTAACACAATCCCATTAATCTGGATACTTGGAGTGTGTTTATATAGAATGTATAGATTAGAAATATGACCTTCGTCCTCCTGTGGTCAAAATCGACATTTTCTTCTTCACTGTCAATTTTTAATGATCTTATATCATAGTCATTAATACAAACATTGATTTATAGATAGAAGTGAATTCTTTCGACGCCGAAATATATCAGTTGTTGTGACATAAGACAATAGATGACAATAAATAAATAAATATAAAAAGACTCAAATGATGAAAAGATTAAAATTTTAGATTTCTAAGAAAAAGTATTTATTAATTTAAAACTTATTATTAGTACATAGTATTAAAATTATAAAACTAAATGATGCATTCATTTTAATTAACTTCGTAGCACTCTGAAATAGCAGCTCAACTTATATGTCCAAAAAATACAAGTTGTATTCTGAATAAAATTCGTCTTTCCTTTTTTCTTCAGGACTTCTTGTGAAGTTGTTGATATAAGAAGCATCGATATGCATGCTAGCATCTGAAATCCTCTTCGAGTATGCTAATCTTCTTAAATAGTTTCGAAAATATTCCGATACTGTAGGTAGGTGACCAAAATAATCGTTGTTTTTAGAGAGAATTTTCACGCCAATGAACCACATGGAAGAGTATAATAGATTTTCACCATCTTCCTGTGGTGGGCACTGTACGGCTTTGGGATTTAATATGCACAAAGTATTTAAATCACAAGCTGTCCAAGCTTTGTAGAATATGTTTAGGTTTGCCTCAACCAGTTCACTCCAAACATTATGAGCTTCCAATGTGGGTGCCCGGGTCTTAATTACAATAAAACTATTAAATTTATTGTAAAAATTTTTCGATTTCAATAGATGCGACCAGGGTATTTCACCATTTCGTATTTTTCTAATTATATTGGTGGCATTATGAAGTTCTTCTCTAAACAAAATTTTGACGTGATTAAAAAGATCTTGGGTCAAGTTTTGTTGTGGATAGACAGGCGTAATTACAGGCAAGAGGTGGTAGCGGTGGTCTTCGTATTTTGTTGGATCCCACATTGGTAATCCCAATTTTAAATCCTTG
>JBAMAV010000358.1:0-11178 GCA_037043315.1 Amiota communis
TTGGTTATTTTTGTTTTTAATCAATTTGCAGTTTTATTTTTATATAAATTTACTTTTATATGTTTTAACTTTATTTTTATAAGTATAACTATATGAAAGGTATACATATTCATAAGCATGTAAAATGTATCAGAGCATAAAATTAAAAATGTGATTTGGCGTCTATTTGCTAGCAAACCACAATGTGCTTTTATATTTATAATGAAGCGACTACTTTTTTATGCCTACTATAAATACAAAGGTAAGCAACGGAAAGCCGCAAGTCTCGTTGGCTCAGAGAGTAAAGTCGCTGGCCAGCATAAATACAAGGACCCGGGTTCAAATCTTGTCGCGGAATTTTTTTGAGTTGGTGTTTTTTTTTGTTTTTGTTTTTTGGTAAAATCGACAATGCATGCAATGATTATGGAAGAGCAAATACCAATACATGTACAAGAAAACTACAATACATAGAAACGAAAAATTTTTTATATACACTGAAAAAAAATTTAGATACTTTACATTGACAAAAATATACTGTCAATATTAATAATTGTTTCGTCTGATTTTTCAAAGGTAAAAAGAGAACAGCATCATGCACTTACATCACGTCGGGAGCGTAGTAAAGCACGCCGGCTACGCTAGGACATTATACGAGGACGCTTCATTAAGTACCCGTGTTTGACGATAAAGGACGCTAATACAAATTTCAGATTGATTGATAGGTTAGTTTCGATTTGGCAGCCATCCGAGTCAGACATGTTTCGTGATTTTCGCTAAGATGGAAAAAGAGCAGTATCGTTCAGTAATTCGCTTTTTGTTTTTGGATGGGAGAAAATGCGAGGAGACAAAAGCAAAGATGGACGCTGTTTATGGGGACACGTCGCCATCTATGACCACAGTTAGATATTGGTTCAACGAATTTAAACGTGGGCGAACATCCGCTTTTGATGAGAAGCAACCAGAACGCCCGGCAGACGTGGTTACCGAGGAAATCATTGAAAAAGTCCACGACATGATTCTCGCTGATCGACGAACGAAAGTGCGCGAAGTAGCAAAGGCCGTAGGTGTGTCGACCGGAACGGCAATTAATATTTTACATGTTAAGTTGGCGATGAAAAAATTGTCGGCCCGATGGGTGCCGCGATTGCTCACGCTGGACAACAAGCGGATGCGGCTGTTAACTTCGAAGCAGTGTTTGGGGCAATTTAAGCGAGATCCGAAGGACTTTTTGCTCGAGTTGTCACCGTTGATGAAACCTGGATTCATCATTACACACCAGAAACTGAGCAATAATCAAAACAATGTATTACTCCCGGTGAATCTACACCAAAGAAGGTGAAGATGGTCCCATCGGCCGGTAAGGACATGACGACGATTTTTTGGGATGCGAAGGGCGTCATCCTCATGGATTTTTTAGAAAAAGGAAGAACGATCACTGGACAATAATGAAGTGAGTTATTGGACCGCTTAGACAAAAAATTAAAGAAGACAGCCGCATTTGGCAAAAAAAAGGTGTTGTTTCATCACGATAACGCACCAGCACATTCATATGTTGTTGTCTTCGCCAAACTGCATGAATTGCGTTATGAATCGCTGCCGCACCCTTTTTGTTGTTCCCTAACATGAAGAAATGGCTCGCGAAAAAAAAATTTAAATCAAACGAGGAAGTCATCGCCAAAACAGAGGCGTATTTTGGAGAGTTCGACAAATCCTATTATTTGGAGGGGTTAATAAAATGTCCAGAACGTTGGGAGAAGTGTATCATTCTAAAAGGGGACTATGTTCAAAAATAAAAAAACATTTATTTGAAAAAAAATGGTGTCTTCATTTCTAACACGGGTACTTACTGAACCGCCCTCGTATATATTTTACTGTTACTGCAAACAATATGCCGCCAACGAAGACCATAAATACATACGTTTTATGTTCTCTGCCGCCGTTTTTGAACTGAATTTGTGAAGTGTATTAGCAACACATCAAATTACAACAAGGATATCATCAAACATTTGAATGGTTTATTTGGCCCTTTACGTTCACTGCACATCTCTGATACACAATTTCATGTGTTTGCGCTCTCATTGATATTAATATTCATAGAATCAAAAACTACAAAATTACGGAACATCCTTAAAATCTAATTAAGAACCCTTTAGAGTCTTTATACCAACCTTACATTTGTTTCCCAAAATTCTACCTTTACGTAATAAACGTTTGTTTCCACATTCCCCATATTATTTAGACCATTTGTTGTTGACAACTTTTCACTTTTCAAGAATGCTGTGTCAAGTCAGTTCATAGCAGTGTTAGCTGAAACTTTTATAATTATTATCGAAATGGTGTAATAAAAATAAAGTTATATTTTAGCAAACAAACGCATCGTTTAATTTACATAGACTCTCAGGACACATAACATCGAAGCAAAGAGAGCGATGATGAACGTAAACATAATAATTTTCCAATTGAGTTTTTTAATACTGCATCAGTTAGTGGTCTGCCTCCCCATAAATTGATTTAAAAAGAAAACTGTATTGTATTGTAAAGGGTGTTTTTTTTAGAGGTTCACAACTTTGAGTTATGGATAGACTTACGCCAAACCAACGCTTGCAAATTGTTTAAATTTTATTTCCAAAATAATGGTTCTGTTCTTCAAACTTATCGTGCACTTCTTTCTTTTTTTTGTTATCATAATCGTCCATCAAAACGACTAATTCGAATAACTATGGATCGTTTTCGCACCACGTTTACTTTTAATGATAGCATCCCGTAAGACGTCGAACAGTGTGCACCGAACAAGTTGTATCCGCTGCACAGCAAAGCAAAGCATTGAAGAAGACCCAAATCAATCAATTTGTCGCCGGTCTCAGCAAATGGGGTTGAGTCCATCCACTTTATTTAAGATTTTACGAAAGGATATTGGCTTACAAGTTTTTAGATTCAAATTAAAGTCAAACGACCATACGGCCAATGGGCTGAAACACAATTCGATATTGATCTTGATTTGGTTGAATGGGTACGTAAGTAAGCAAAATTGACGCATTTGGAGTGTAGATAATCCACAAGCTTTTGTCGAAACACCGGCGGATTCATTGGTCCATATGCCTTCAAAAACGTTGATGGCTAGAATCTTACTGTCAACGGTGAACGATGTGGTTCCAATTGATTTACTCAAAGAAACTTTTCATGAACGAATAATTTCACGGAATGTTTCTACTTATTGGCCACCAAGATCATGTGATATAGCCCCATTGGATTATTTTCTTTGGGTTATGTAAAGTCACATGCCTACGCTGATAAACCAGAGACAATTGAACACCTGGAAATCAACATTCGAAGAGTTATATGCGAAATACGGGAGCAAATGCTGCGAAAAGTGTGTGAAAATTAGACTTCCAGATGGCGCCTTGTACGCGTCAGCTGTGGAGGCCACATGGCCAAAATTATACATATTTATAATTAAAAATATTTTTCTTTGTTTAATTTTCATAACGGAACTCGAATACTCGTAACACGAATGCACCACAACTCAATAGACTGCGAGGTGTTAAAAGGTGTAGCGCGTAATACCTGAATTTTAAGTTCGCGTATTCATTTGTCTCATTCGGAAACTCTTTAACCGATTGCACTCAATTTCTAGTCACTCCAGCTGTTGCGATGACTTTAAATTACACCCAAGGTCAAACGTTAAAAAAGTTGAAATTTTATTAAGACAGCCTGTGCTTTTAACGGACAACTGTATGTAGCCGTCAGTAGAGTTCGATCATTTAATGGATTGCGATTTTATATATCTAAGCCTTCAGATCACGGCCATTTATCACGTGTTAGTAAAGGTTTCACAAAGAACGTTGTTTACAAAGAAGTTGTTAGCACATTTGTTTCTTCTGGAATGCGTTCAATTGTGTCGGCCGCGGGATCCCTTAGTTATTATTATTATATGAAATTAACGCCCAATTACAAATTGAGAACATTTTTTAAATTATTTATTGTTTTAAGTTTACAATTACAATATTTATAGTTTACAGTTTTTTAAAGAACGTAATATGTACTGGCATGGCTACTTGCCGTCTGCCTAAACTTATGTTTATAAAACAAATAACAAAAAAGCAGTTAACATTAAGACTTCCTTTGGCAACCCTCCAATTTACTACAACCACCTGCCTCGTTTTAGCGAGATAGCAGATCGTTCAATCTTTGCATTACCCAAGGTCTAATAAACAAATAACTTAAATTATAATACAAAAATATACCTAAACATAAAATTCATTTATCATTAACTTCCTATACTTTAAAGCTGGTTTAACATAATTTACTAGATTCATCCAATTATCATCTCCTACACTTCATTTCTGGTGTCCCAACAGTGTTGTATTCCTAGTTTACTCAGTCCTTTTTTGACACCAAGAACTATACCTCCAATTGCTCTGCCAAATTGACTGCAACGGGTTGCTGGTTGCCAGTGAGTATCAAAATCATCAAATATGGTCTGGAACTGTTGACATTGCTCGACATGTGTCTCTGTTAATGCAAATATGTCGAAGCTTCTAATGTACTTAAATAAGTCCTGATGTAGATACTTGTTTTTTAGTCCGTGCACATTCTATGTTATTATTTTTAGTTTTTCGTTCCTATGTGTGTCATGGCGACTTGATAATTGGTTTGTTGTTTTTGTGTATGTTGTGTCGAAATTTCTGCGTTTATCTGTAACTAGTTTTTTGCATTGGCTTTCTCTATAAGTTCTCTTCAGAGCCTGGAGCCCTTTCTCTTTACCACTGTGGTTGTTAAAAAATTACCCACTTTCATTGAGTCATTTTTTACTAAAATTTGTTGATTTGGATCAATTGCATACGCAAGTCCTTTTTTATTTGTAGCAAGGCTCCTTTATTCAATTGTTTCTTTCGCACAAATCTTTTTCTATGAAGATATTTGACCCAGCCAGGTTACGTGCGCTCCTCAGGATTTCATTCGCTTTCTCCTCTGATGATGTTTACACAACAATTGTTCTTGCATTGGAACGGGTTGCTATGATCCTGGTTGACCTTAGTTCTGGTACCTGGAAATTTAATTTTGAACAACATATGACCATGATTGCTGCTCTTGGGTCCTTTTTCATTGGAACGCCTCTGAATATAACATTTTTTTGTTGCGCCTGTGTGATCAGTCGTGGAACTTCAGCTTGTTCTTTCTGCCGGTCAAGTTTTATTTTTTCCAGTTCGCTCTTCAGTTGGCTGTTTTCTGCCTTTAATATCTCTATCTGCGCAACTATAGCCGCTAGCTTGTCTTCCATTCCTCTTACATCCTCTTTCGTTACCAGTTTGTTTAGTTTTGCATCCACTTTTTGCTCAATTTGAACTATATCCGCTCGACTCTTTCTTCTGATTTGCTTATTGCCTCAAGAATGTCCTTTAGAGACTTGTGCTTGCGGTTTCTTAGATTTTGGTGAGTGACAGATCGACATTTTTGTAAAATAAATATAAATATAATACTATAATTTAAATATTTAATTATTGCTAATTTGCACATAAGTTGCTAGTTAACTACTTAAATACCCTTATTAAATTATATCAAATTAAAATCTGTCGATAAGCAAATACTGGATCCTAAGCTTATCTCTGACACAAACCAAATCTTTCCTGCAGATCTTCGTAAGCTTTCGATAGTGCCAGCTGGGGATCAAATGTCAAACTGCAGAAAGTATATGAGATTACAATATCACCAAATCCAACCCAACGGAAAATAAACTGCTTCTATTGTTGTTTTCAGCGCATCCAAATCGAAATTTTTGTTTTCGTTATTATTGTTATTATTATTTTTTGTTTTTTTGTTTGTTTATGAAAGTACTTGTTGCTTGTTAACAATTGTTTATATAACACTTTTTTGTTTTTATTCTTGTACAATATTATGATCCGGCGCTTAACACATACATAGGATAAAACGATATATTGCGGAGAGATAAAAAAGCACGTCTGTGCTCACTGACGACGCGTTGAAACTCCTCCTTGAGATCATATACATTTTATTTTTAGAGATTACATATAATGAATTCGACTGAGTTCTTTATAATTCAAAAAATAAGTAAATACTCATTCTAGTCATTTTTAAACTTTAATCATTAAAGTAGTCGAAGCAGATTGTAAAAATTTGATGCGCTAGAAATCATATTTTGTTAAATAGATGGGCATTATTTGCATCAGTCAAATGTAAGTAACATCATTATCATCATCGTTTATTACATAGTATGTATATTATTATTACATATCATATCATCATCATGTAGTATAAAGCCAAGTCGAATTACCAGAAAGTTTGGATACGTATAACTTTTAAACCGCGCAACGGATTTTGATACGGTTCTGTCATTTAAAGAATTTTCTGCGAAAGGTTTTCATGTACCATACATTTTAATTAATTATAATTAAGAATGTATATTGGTTATATGATGGCTTAGAGACATTTTTTATAATCAATCAAGTCGTCTGAAGAAATGGAAATGGCTGTCTAATGTACCCGTGAAAAGCGAGGACGTATCTCTAGTTAAATATTAATTAAGAACGAATAACTTCAAGTTATGTAGAATGAAGACATGCTGACATGGCATGTTTACAACGAAATGCTGACAATGTCTACAACGACTGTGGGAATAAATAAGTAGAAATTGGAAAAGAACATCAGTGTTAGCCACGTGAATGGTTTCTTGAGCTTTGATTAAGTTTTGTAAATAAGTTTTAAACAACCAACAATTAATTAGCTCTGCTAACTGAACATTTTTAATCAAATGAATTAATTTAACTAATACATTATTGCTGCAGCAACAGCATTTCTTTTGAAAAACTTTGCTTATGCCGACAGCGTAAACGGAAACCGAAATGATCCGTCAGATCAACCAAATTAAAAATGCACTGAAAATAGTTAAGTAATTTCAATCACTTTGTATACCTTATAAAGATACTGGCATAACCAAAATTGATCACACAAAATTCATAATATTTTTTGCCTTTAATTAGTTGACTACATTAAGTAAATGGAATATGCTTCGATATCGAAAAGTATAACTTAATTACTACTATTATTATACTTACTATTTTTCGTGAAAACAGACTACCGCAGACAATATCCCGGCTAAAACTGCACAAAACACGCTCGGTATAGCAAATGTAAAAGCGATTTCATCAATATAATTACGCGGCGGTACATCATCGCGTTCGTAGCAAGACCATCGCTTGTTTTGGTTTATTGTTTTTAGGTCACCATATTTAATGTGATTGTGATACAATATTTCAGCTTTGGATTCAATATCGACCATTTTGAAAGCACACCAATCCAATTTAAATCCAGCATTTTCAAACAATTTTTGAACTGAAGTTCGTTTGTATGTACATGACGGTAATTTGTATAGAGGTCGCACTTCTGCATTCAGATCCATTAGACGTGGCGAGAATTTTGATAAACTGCCTAAATGTACAATGACTCTGTGAAATATTTGATACAATAAAAATAGACTAATACACCACATTAAAAATTATACCCTTCCCGTTGTTGCGGTTGAAGTGGCAACCTCCCACCCATATTCACCGCAGACTCCATGAAAACGACACATAAATCGTCTTCACTTTCTGGCCATAAACTCTTGCGGAAGATATTGCGCAAATTTTCTATTCGCCCTGGATCCATTAAATGCACCCAATTAAGATTTTCTATTTTCATTTGCACAACATTTGGAGTAAATAGTTTTGGCGACGTGAATATTGTTGCAACCACTTGCCGCGTCTCAAAGTTTTGTCGATTCAAAGCGACAATGTCAAGATTGAACGTCTTCCCTGCAATTGATTCTGGTGGTGTGCCATACAGAAATCCACCATGATATTCTTTGCTGTACATGTACCGCAGCCAAGAAGGTAAATCTGGATATCCTCGTAGCGAAGGACGGTAGCGAAATTGATCGATGTTAAATTGGTCCGTCCAGTTAAACAATTGTGGCTCTATTCTGTACGTGAACAATTCCCCAGTTGTCGCTTGCATGACCAATGCTAAATTGACTTTCATTAGATTAAAGAGAGTCACAACTAACAGCATTAACATTTTGAAAGTGTTTTTGTTTTTTAAAAATTTCATTCCTCCTTTTGTATAATACTTTGTGGGCGTGCTGCTATCAATTCAACTCAGAATTTTTTGTAAAGAATTATCATTGTCTGGCCTGCCAACTTTCAAAAATATTTAACCAAAAGAAAAGTCAAAAGCCCCTAAAAAGGAACAATGTATGTTTTAAAACATTTTTTTCTGTAAAAAGTTGAGATAATTTACTTTGTCTTGTGTGAAATATTAAATAATTTATAAATAAAGAATATCTTAAATTGTTTTTTTAGAGAGATTTCCCAGTGATAGCCATTCTACAGTCAGTAAAAAGTTGGGTTCTGGAGAACACGAGTAGTACTTTTGTGTTCTAACGACAACAACAAGGAAAACGAACGAAATTCATTGTTGTTGTAGCAGTCAGAACACAGATTTCTGGTTGTGTCTCGATGAACATAAATTGAACTCACTTTAAAGGCTGGTCATTCTAAAGTAGCGCTGCCAACTTTTCTTCATTGCTACCAACATTTTTCATTGTTGCCAACGTTTTAGACTCAAGTAAATTGCAAATTGTTAAATTTTATCAGTACCAGGAATGAAAACAAGAGAGCTGCAATAACTATTTGCATATATTGCAAAATGGTCTTAGTCATGTATTTTTCAAAAATTTTCAGTTTTAATTTTGCCAACGTACTCGCAAAGTTATAACCAAAACTAAAAACAGCTGTTCAGAACTCACCGGAACACACTCTGGAGGAAAAACCAGAACTTTTAATTTTTTACTCACTGTAGAATGGCTATAATTGTGATGCTTAGTGCAGATGATATGATTCCTTCCATATTTTTGTTCATATGCCAGTTATATTTTGTTCCAAACATAATCATATCGTGTGGACAGCATATTTCAATCTTCATACGTATGGCAACGTGACATTTGTTTCGATATGAAGACGACGTTGCAATACATGTGCATATAACATCTTCATATCGTGTGGACACTCTTTTGGGACCATATGGAGAGTGTCATAGAAATTTTTCTAAATGAAGAGAGATATGTGTATGTATGTATATGTTATATGGAATAATTATGTGCATTATTATTTTATATTAATAAATTATACTTATCCAGCTATCCAATTGAAATGCACTGATTTCCTATTTTAAACTTTTATATTCTTTATATTTAATATCTTTAATATTTTCACTTTTATAAACATTCTCTTTACACTTTTTATTTTAACCACACTGATCAACAGCCAATAGAAAAAGAAGGAAGGAATAAAATGTGTGTGCCCCATTTATACACAAACTGAAAACAACAAGAATGTTCGCTTATATTGGGATTGTCCATTATTGCAACATTGCATTTACCGGGAATCCCCAGTATTGCATCTACTAGAATTCTCCAATATTATCTTTGCAATACACATGTGGTTTCAACAGTGTTGAGAACAAGACAGCAACAATGCTGTCACTCTCACTCTCAACATGATCATGTGATTTCAACACACCTCCTCAAAGAAACATTGGAAAATTCATCTACAATTTCTCAAATTATAGATTATAGATTACAAATTAAAGATTATAGATTATAAATTATAGTTTATAGATTACAGAGCAAGTTTCATCGTCTGGGAGATTACAATATTATAGTCCAACATTTGTTGCTAGGATTGGGGGAAAACCCAGAAAAATCCAATCAGACCAATATTTCAAATAATATTATATAAATAAAATTAAACAAAATTTTATATGGTGATTCAGCTTTTCAAAAACAGCAAATTCACAAACTTCAGTTGGAGTTTATGAGGCCCATCTCACCTCTCAATCTCAAGAATCTCGCTGCAGGCAAAGGTTTTGTCAGAAAATCGGCCAGTTGGTTTTCTGTAGTAATGTAGTTCATAATAACACTGTGCGCCAACAAAAAAAAAAAAAAATAAATTCTTTATTAATTTAGGTATGCTGAACACGAAACGGTTAACGGTTTTTTTCTAACACGTACCATTTAAAAGTTATGATAGATTCAATTTCGATGATTACTAGTGAATATTGCACTCTGCGACTGATTACAATTTGTATTTTATCTCTCAAAAATTTATACTAAATTTTTGCCCAACGTCGCCTTATGAAGTTTCACTTCAAAAACAGCTGTTCCGAAGACAATTATATAAAATTTGAAAAAACTTACAAAAAAAAACAAGGAAAAATCATTGTAAACACCTGTTTAAGAGTCATGCACTTTTAAATTAAATTTACTATAACTTAGCGACAATTGATTGAGTATATGTGCAATAAGTAACTAAGCACAACACTACTTATTTATATAAATTATCACTAAAAATGCCAAAATACACAAACTTAAAAAAAAAACAGACAGAAGTTGTAATACTCTTCACGCTCCTCCGGGTAGCATTCAACCAAACAAACCCTCTTTTAAATTAAAGTTCTTAGAAAAAGTTTTTTTTTTGACTTATTGAATTGAAATTTGGACACTAAGTTTTTGTTCCGTATCCATCAGCCATATAAATTTCATGATCCTAGGGTTACCAGGAGGGGTACCTCCCATACAAACCCCCATTTAAATTAATGTTCTTATTAGAAAAAAGAGAATTTAGTGATGCTAAGAAAGGAAGGTTGGATGTTACCCGGAGGAGCGTGAAGAGTATTACATCTTTGGCATATAGCACAGTCAAATAAGGAGAAAAAAAGGGTAATCTGCGGAATGAAACCAAATAAACTTAAAATAGCATTCTATACATTACCTCAAAAGTCTATATCTGTGTGGTGTGCGCCAGTGAAGATATTCAATGACAATTAATGTCAAAACAAAAGTTGTAGAGCATAAAATTCTCTACAAATTTGGGCTGTGTCATTTTATTATACAGTTAACAGTTATTGAGATACAGCGCAAACAGTGGGAAGCGCTAAGCCAATACATACATATATGTATAATAACGCTAGGTCAACAGTGGAAGTTAATACATAGTACGGTTTAGAAAGTAATTTAATAATAATTATTATTATCATGCATAGAATGCCAAAACAAACATGTATACCAATTTTCAGCTTATTTGGTTTCATTCCGCAGAAAAATACTTATTTGACTGGCTAATAGCCAATGATAGCCTTCTCTTT
>JBAMAV010000359.1:0-45873 GCA_037043315.1 Amiota communis
ACAAATGGGGCTTCAGTATTAACATCATACAGAGGTTTCAGCCCAAAGTTCATCGCATTTTAATTGGTGCCCACTTCTATGTTCGCAACGACGTCATTCATTGCGACCTCAAAATCGCTATGGTTGCAGAGACCATCAGATACGGAATATTACTTCATATATTTATATTAACTAATTAATCCTTAAGAAAATTTGCTACTGTCTATATTTTGCTTGATAGATTTTAAATAAATAATAAAAAAACAAAATTATATTTCCATTGCATATTCTTGATTACTAAAAGATACAGCATCCATAGAAATCTAGGTTTAATAAAAGTTTTTTCTATACAATTTTTTAAATATGTAATATGTATCATTTTATATAAGATTAAAGGGTATAATAGAAATATGAGAAACTTATAATAATACTAATATTAAAAACATATATTCGTACAGATTAAATGACCAAAACCAAATAACCGTGTAAGTATATACATACGTAAGTATAATTGACAACTTGCAGATGTGGTTTGATTTCTTCCAAAGGTTTTGTTTATTTATAGACACTCATATGTTTCAAAGATTATCTCTGACATTATGATGACAAATTGATAATGTTGCTGTGATGAATGATAGGTGATTAGCAATTGTTATGATTGTCATAGCTTATGTAATTGTATAAAAAATTGGTCATTTTACAGTATAAAATAAAATCATCCAAATATTGTTGTATTCGTATCTCTGTTTGCTATCAAATATCACAAAACTGGAACTAATTCATCATCATCTACAAGCATTAAGCTATAAAAAAAGGCTTCATTAGACATTGTTCAAACTCCAATACTCAATCTCTTTGTCCTAATATCCATTGTAAAGAGGGCGTTATTATGGTAACATATTCGATGCACTTAAGTTAATGTTTGAACAAGTAACTTGATAGAGTGAGATTCGTTTGATAGATGTAAAGACTGATAGACAAAGAGATAGGGGACGAACAGATAAATGAATGAAGAGACAAAATAAACGAACAACATTGTAAAGTAGTAAGTAGCTTGAAATTCAATGCTTATTTACTCTACCAAGTTGACTTGACTTGTCTTGTCTAAACTAAGCTGAACAGAACAGAACTGAACAGAAGTGAAGTGAAGTGAAGTGAAGTGTAGTGAACTCTGTTTAGCTGACATTACTGACATATGACATGAACATTTATCATTGTCAACAAAAATTGCTTGCAATGAGGCATTGAAATCAAATATCAATCATACGCAATGTTGGCAAATATGTTCAGCCCCCTCATACTCCTACTACTATTATATATATAGTACATACATACATACATATGTATATATATGTAGTTTAGTGAGAGGATGCTAATAAATCACAACAACAACTTCAAAATGATTGAAAATGAAAGCACCAAGACGAAGGAAAAAGAAAAGTGGTGGAAAAGTGAAAAAGTGGAAAAACGGAAGAGGCATAAACACATATGCATATTATTATTATTATTATTATTATTATTATTATTAACAGCAACAGCAGCAGCAACAGCAACAGCAATTCTAAAGAAGTTGAATTTCAATGAGACACCAAAATCGGAATGAATAAAGCAAAATGGCAGCAGATGAAAAAGAAAGAAGAGAAGGCATAAAAATTCCCACTCGTTTTCAAATCACACATCCATCCATTCATCCATCCATCCATCCTCCACATATTGTCAAAATAAGAAATTTAAAGAATAAGAAGAATGAGAATGTTTCAAATGCATTTGGCAACTTAAATAAATTTCCAGTCAACGAGTGCCAACAACAACAACAACAATAAGAAATAAAACAAAAAAAAAAGGAAAATTTACATAGAAAAATAAATCTGAAAAGAAAGGTTTAGGGTTGGTAATGGAAGTAAAGTGTTCGGGGGTCCCCTTTTAGTATAAGATAGTAGTACTGCGTAAATGAAACACAGCACGAAAGGCAGAGAACATGCAAAAGAAAAGTGTTTTAAATTGATTTTGGTTTACATAAAAAATCAACCATATCTGTGTGTGTATGTGTGTCATTTCTTGTCTCGTAAATCTACGTTCAAAATGCGAGAAATCTTCTTTCAATGGGAACACATTAAGCGGGATACTTTTAAGTTAAAACAATTCACACTTCTCTTAACATCCACACCAAAATATTGAGTTGTTCAAAAAATCATTACATTTTTGCTGTATCTTGTTTATAAAGGAAACTCCCGAGCCATTGAAAACGTATTACAAGGCAATGACGCTTTATGAAACTTGGAACTTCCTTTGCCATACTTTCATCTTAAATCCACATAATCGCAAGCACAACATTTTACATTCAAGTGACAATTAGCCTTAAATATTTTCGAACACTCATCGAAGAATTCGTTCAATTCAAATATTGTTCAAAATATGGTTTTAGTGCTTTTATCTTTGATATGATAAGTTCAATTGATGCAGTTAACAGTGAACATTTGTGTGAAGCAGAAGGAAGTTGAAGTTTAGTGATGTAGTGTAGTGTAATGAAACAAATAGACAACTGCAGAGTATCAAAGAAGTAATCGGCTTGAAATGAATTGAAACTTGAATTATTCGTAAATATGCAAAAAAAAAAAAAAAATTGAAAAGAAAAAAGAAGAAAAGAAACACTTTTTCAACAATTGACAGAGCGCATAAAATTTACTTGGAAAGCACACACAAATTTACCTTTAAGGTACTTTACACTTAAACACATACACACTCTTGGTACACACATGCATGTACATTCAAACAAACATGTGCGAATACACTCAGGCAATTGTTGAGTCCCCCCAAGGGGGTCTTATCCTCGTATTTCCGCTGTGAAGCATCAATTTACATGCGTGTTATATGCGTGTCTTACCCTGATTTCTCTTCTATCAAACATTCCATAATACATACAAATGTATAGTATATATGTAGGTGTATTTATGCATTTGTATTGGCTCTGTCTCTGTGTTCAGTTACAGTCTCAGTGATTCTTTCGTCAAGTGTTCATGCGGTGCGTATTTCAATTTACAATGTATTTATTTTCCTTATGCAAAATACTTTATTTTTGCTTTTCCTTTTGCTCTGTTGCTCTGTCTGTTTGTTTGTCTGTCATCCTTGCTACGCCACATACATACGTGTGTCTGTGACTTGTTTCTAACCATCCTTATCCTCATTCCATTCATCATTCATCATTCATCCATTTGTATCCCTTTATCTTTTACTTTCTTAAAAGACTTGCTACCTTGCTATCACATAAGAATGAGTAAGTGAGTGAGTGAGTGACTGGCTGGTTAACAGACAAGAGAGACGATTTACAAAAGAATTGAAATACCAAAAATAAGAAAACAATTTCCCACTGTTGCTTACCCCCTTCACTGATGGTTGGATGATGGGTGATAGCGTCCTCTTCCATCGACTTGAGTTTCCTTTTTACAATTTTACGAATTTGGAAAATGTGTCAAATTCGTTTTCGGTTTATTAAACTTTAGATCAGCGGTTATTAAACTGTGGCACAATTCTTCAAATTCCTTCAAAGATTCATTATAAAGCACAATCCTAAAAAACATTCCATTTATTCAGTCATAAATTGAATTTTAAGTGGGTTCGATTAGTGGTTTAAGAACCACTGCTTTACACTAAAATTGTCGAAGCCAAAAAGTATGCAACGATTATTTGTATTGCCTTCAAATTCATTCCAAGTCGAAATGATTTTTCATTTGTGAAACAATTTTAGAAAAACTTATACACTTACGGCATTTGCTTTCCACGTTTCCTCTTTCGGAGCAAAGGATATTACAATATATGAGTAAATAAAAATGAAGATTGTGAGTTCCCAGTTGAAGATGAAGGATAAGTCTTGTGAGGAGAAAATTTGCATAAATAAATAAGTATAATATACCATTATGCATTATACAGTTGATTCCATATACACATTATTATAGAATATGTTCAGTGTTTCAGTTTCGGAAACCGAATTGAAATTGTCATAAAATATTTTATTAAATATTTCACATTTTATTTATGAAAATTGTATTCCTAAACAAAGGGGGATACTTCTCTGTTACAGCTACAGCTTCAACTTATCCCTTAATCCCGTTAAGATAAATTCAGTACATCATTGATGGTCTGGTTACTACCCTTCTCTGAAACATGCAAGTGGCCCAAAGGGTATGTTGCTTGTCTATTGTCATATATTTGCTGAAGTGGTGCCATGGCGGCTGCGAATACAGAATTCGTGTTGGTCCGACTCCACTTTTTGGTAGTTTCATGGCCACTGTAGAGGACGTCACTAGTGGGCTGCAATTGAATGATGCTAGCGGCCACAATGGATGGCATGCCGGGGCTGTCATCAAGTAAAACATCTGCGAATGGAGGATGCGCGTTGCCATTTAACCAGAGATTAAGAAATGTTAACTATGATTAAATTAAAATTAGTATCAAACAATGCATTATTTATATCGATCTTCTTACAATTAAAAACAATTGAAAAAGAATTAGCATAGTTACACTTGTTTCATAGAATATCCATACTGAAGCTTCTGGTTATACTGATTAAAAATCTATTAAATCGACGATTTTATACTCGCTCATCGCTCTTGAGACTACTGATTAGTAAGCAACATCTGGTTTCTTTTTATTTTAACTTAAGATAACAGAGACACACAGATGTTTTAAGAATTGCTTTCATTTTCCAGAAAACAGATTTAATTATCGGTCTATGTGAGCTGAGTAGTTACTAGTATTATCCAGAAACTCAATGAAGCTAATACTAGTATTGCTTGCACACAGCAAATCTAATGTCACCGTCTTTTGGAGAAATATTTGGTCATTAGTCATCGTCGTAGTCACGTGAATAAAACAACTTACAGTAAATTCTCAATATCAAAAGATTTTCTATTCTCTTACATCACGGAATGTGAGAAAGAAAGAGTTAAAAGGGAGGGCCGTCAAACAAAGGTTTACTACAGCAATGGACTGCAGTCTGGAAGAACAACAAACGGCGTTAAATATGAGTGAGTCCCTGATTATCGTATACTCTATTTTATTTTATTTTATTGTAACCAAAATATTTGAAGACAAAGATACATAATATAGAAATCATATTCAGAATTAAATCTCTAACAAAATAAACAAAATTGAAATTCAACTCACTCAAAATATACTTATTATCTTAAATCTATTTGTATCGCTGTACTTTTCTACTCCATGAAATGTCAGATTTTGTATTTGCCAAATAATATTTATAATTAGTTTTTTCTATAAAGTTACTCATCATTAGTTTTAGTTCCAGTCTTAGTGTGTTAATGGATATATGTACTTATAGTACAATATAATGAAAATTTAAGATGCATTTTTAATTAAGTTGCATTAATTAGGAAACTTAATTTATGCTTAGTTATTCACTTATCCAAAACTCTATAAAAGTACACAAAACTAAATTGAATTTGAAAAAAAAAAAATAGCAAAAACGGGGAAAAAATAAAAAAAATTCCTACTTCTATCATAAATAACATTAAAATAAATAAATATAGATACATATGGTTATATGGTCCCTGCCGTCGGCACATTTACTATGTGCATTTTACCTAATTTTTTTTTTCACCCTCTTCCTTCGTTCATTTATTTCTAGAGCAAGCACATTCGCTGTGTGCACTCATTGCAATTCAAAAAAAGAAATAAAAAACAATTTGCTAATTTAAGCAAAAGTGGATGAGTGAATGGGCAGTCAGCCTATAAGTATTTCTTTAATTATAATTCCAGAACGGCAAATCCAGTGGGTGCAGCCGATTCAACCTTCGGGTGTGCTGGCTGTTGTTAAACAAGTTGACTACAAGGTGATTTTCATGACTTTCCAGTCTGGAAATATTTTTACCATATTGCTTATTTTTGCGATCTCTTCACGGATTGTTGGTGTCTGTAGATCTCTCTGAGGAACTGACTTTCTTATGTACCAGGGTGCTCCAAAAAGACTACGAAGTAGTTTCGGCTTAAACCTTTAGAGAATCTCAATGTTTGAGTTGGTGGCAGTGCCCCCAACCTATATTCTATAAGTTCACAACGTTTTGAGTAAAGATTTATTTACTGTAGTAACAGCTTCTTTTTCACGATTTGATTTTAAAAGCCACGTAATTTTTAATAAGTTTAGGTCGAACTGTTTCCTTTTTAATTTTATGTGGGGCTACCAAGTTTGCATTCTATCGAGAGCATAACCAAGGTATTTCTGTGGGCAGTTCCACAGGTTTATAGGTGGGCAGCTCTTCCAATTCATGGTGAAAGTTACCTGTGTTCACGGGAATGTTCCATCATTCGAGCCACAGTTCTAGTATATTTATCTGGTTCTGCAAAATGGTTAAGGCTGTCAGCTGCCAAAAAATTCAGTATTATCTACATATGTTGCAACTAAAATTCGTTATCAATTAAAATAGATAGATCAGTAGTGAAGAGCGTGTAAAGAATGGGTGCCAGCACATTACCCTGTGGTCTCCAGCTTGTAGGGCCTTCATGAATGTTTCTTTATAATCGTGTTTTACGTAATCTTCTATGAAGTGAGGACTTCAATACAATGTAGTTAAGCGTCGGTAACATTGTTTTGAGTTTGTAGAAGTTTCCGGGCTGCCGCATTTAATCATTAATGATGAGCTTCACGCTCCTCCGGGTTGCAGCCAGCGTTATTTTCTTAGCATCACAATATTCCCTCTATTAAACTTTGATTATCAACAAAGAACACAGTTTGAGTGGCACTTTTATTGTTTTTCTATTCTTTATAAGTTTGTCATTTAATGAGAGTTTGTATGGGAGGTACCCATCCTGGTAACCTTAGGATCATGAAATTTATTATTGGATGTAGACCAGAGCTTATAGTGTTCAAATTTCAGTTCGATACGTAAAAAAACAAAAAACTTTATTTGATAAGGACTAGTATGCATACATACAGACGGACAGACGGACATGGCTAAATCAACTCGTCATATCGAGCTGATCACAAATATATGTATATACTTTATGTGGCTTGCGATGTCTCCTTCAGTGTGTTACAAACTTCATGGCAAACTTATAATACTATTCACTAACGTGAAGTGTATAAAAGTGGATGAAATATGTTGTCATATCGACAATTTCCAACAAACCATAAAATCTCCGGCAGCCAGCTTTTTAGATTCCATAAATTTCGAGAATTATTCTTCGAAATGTAGGGATAGCTCGAAGTTGATCAAGAATCTGAAGATACTTTATCACCATGTTTTCTAGATGTTGTTCACTTCTGATATACCACAAAAATTGGCTTACAGGGTATGAAAGTAAATATGCATTGCAAATTTATAACATTGCATACCATTTGGTGGCAAGCCTCAAACTCTTCAAATGGCCATTACCTTTTTCTCACTTATCCATTTTCCCATTGTCCTCTTATTTTCCCATTTATTGTGCTATGAAGTGGAAGGAGAATCATCACCAAAATCACTAGGCTCTTTGATGTTGATTGTCGCAAAATTTATTGACACAAATAAATTTAAAGTTCAATAAAATTCATTGCGTTGTGTGGTGGGGTGGGGTTGGCGTAATATAAAAGTGTATTTTCAATGCATAAACAATTGCATAGTTTTTGGCATTCCTAGTTTCCAGGGCTGCTGTCATGCTGTTGTGGTTTCTGTGAAACGAAACACAAAAGATCAAATGAATGAAACAATTCAATAAAAAATAATTGTCAATAATTTAGTTGTAAATACATATACATAAAGGTTTGAACAGAATGATGTTACTGTTACTGGGGTTATGTTACAGTGTCTTGCCCGAAAAAAAATTAACAGAATGCTTGGTTCAGTAACAGTAGAGTTGTCATACCATTCAAAATAAGGTATTTTGTGAAATGCTGTGCGAGAATATTGAAATTCATAAATACAATTAAAAACTGTCCATCATTTAACTGGCCCAATTCTGCTTGTTTTTTATTAATTAATTTCAAAATTTCTAGTTCCAATTAATTCCTTATGCATATAGGGAACTTTCGCATTTTTGTTGATATCAGAGTACTGAAAGCATCTACTTCATCCCGTTCACCCTACATATAATACTGCATCGTTGACAACGTGGATGCAATTTGGGCCTCAATTGCATTATGGCTCGTCTTCTGTCTCTTTGAGGGAATCTCAAAACTGCAGCTAATCGCTGGTGTTGAGTCCGAATTGTCATCATCTAACTCTGAAACGTTGCGACTGCCCGTTGTTCTGGAAAATAAAATAAAAATTAAAAAGAGCATAACATTGTCATAAATGAAACACTTACGACTTTAAAATAAAACTCTTCACTCATTTCAACTTCTGCGTCTATTTTTCCTTTTTTTTTTTAAATTTTTATAGTCATAGTATTTCAAATTATATATCATTTCATTATTTTCTACGACCAAAATCAACTTCAATATGCTTTCATCCATTTTCGCTTTTGTTTTGAATAACAATCACATTTGAGAGAAATACATAAGGAGAGAGAGAGAGTGAAATAGATGATTTGTTACCGAGCGTATTCAGTAACAATCTGAGTCACAACTTCACATTCTGTTCGTTCTCATACAAACACCTGTATTTGATTTTTGGACAGGTAACAGACTCAGTACCAGTAACATCATTCTGTTCAAGCCTTAAGTAATACAATATTTTCAACTAAACAAACAAGTTCATATACCACAGTCAGCGTAACAATGGATTTAATATTCCATCACTATTTCATACGAAATAAGTAAATTCATTCAATTTTATCTACTAATAGATGTTGGTATTTTTTCTACAAATTTTTCTCATATCCTATTTTCTACTAGTTGAATTTTCATTTAGACATTTCGAAGCTAAGAAATATTTTAAATTTTCTTTTCGTTTTATCTTCTCCTAAGTCAATTTTACGCTTTTTAGAAATTTCACTCACGTCGCAAGCACGTAGGATGAAGGACTATCAAAAAAACAAAACCAAAGAAACCGAAACGAAGCAAAAAGTCAAGGAGCTGAAATGAACTAGTGCAATCAATACAAGAAGACTACACAAAAAAATCCCTAAAATCAAATAAGCAGACATGAGCTGAGCTAAGTTGTTGAACAAATAAGATCAAACTCAGTCCAAAAAGATAAAGATACATAGCAAAGATACAAGATAGATAGATGGATAGATACATATATAGATGCACACATTGTGTAGTATGTTTGGAGAGACCAAACTTATTGTATTGTATGTATGTATGTAGTTGAGGAAGGTGTACTCGTACAAGGAAAAAGGGAATAATGGGAATTGTGTTTGGTTCTTTTTTTTTTTTCATAAAAATGCTTTCATTCTGGCTTTGAAATTTTAAGAATGCAACAGTTTATTGTATTGCCCAACTCATTATTAAATGTTAAACATAAACACAAAATTAAATTATAAAAATTATTACTACAAATGACATGTGACAATGAACAGTTTTGCAATCACACAGATACTCGTATACACACATGCACAACCGGAGACCGTATACCGTAACAGAATAAAATTAGAGATGACATGACATGGAAAAATGTTGAAATCAGCACAAAAAACAAAAGCTACCGAAAAAAGCTACACGGGAATGAAACAAAACGATTTCATGGTATTTCACAATGAACAAAATGTTTTTCCTTTCTGAATGTGTTTGTGTAAGTGTGTAACACAATGCATAAAGGATGAGAAAGGACAAAAAAATATATTATAGTAAGCTTATCTATCTCGTTTATAAGTAACATACTCGCAGTAACGGAACGCAATGCAACCAAGCAAATAATTCCATATGAAAAAATAATCCAAATGAAATCATTTTGTATTTAGCAAAATCAGAAGAAAAAAAGCATCTGCTAACATCTATTGAAAGGAAAATATTATCGTATTAACTAAGGAATATAATGATTAATTTATTTTAAATAAGAACTTTGAATTATATACTATTGTATGATCGTTCCAATGCATGACGACGCTTAATCTTGATCACCATTGAACATTGTAAAAAATAAAACAATTATAAAAACATCTGTCCATTTTAACACTTTCAGTACTTTAATTCAGGGGATGATGCTAAAAAAACTTTGCAAAAAACTACTTAATACGACAACGCTGATCACAAAAATGCAATTAGATTTAAGGTAGCTCTTTTCACCTGGTTGTCCCATATATGGAACAAAATTAATCTGAGTATGCTGACATGAATTTTATAAATATTAGAAAATTATCTTTTTTCAGCGCAAGAGTACAATGTATTTGTTTTCTGATCATTTTATTTATTTATTATGAATATAAGCATTAAGTAAAGTTAAACTATACATTAGGAACTTTATTAATAATTGTAAATTAATATTACAAAGTAAGGAGATCGGGTTGCAGTTTTTTAATATTGCATTTCTTGAATGCCTTAATGGGGAGCAAGCTGCTAGGTATGTGGGGTATGTGAGCGATACCAAGATGCCGTGAGATTTGCTACACTTGCTCGAAAGTTTAAAGAATCTTAAATATCTTTTAGTTGGATTTTTAACTCAATACAATCTTTCCGGCACTCCATCTAAGCTAAAACCAAAGCAAGATCAACATAGTGCCGTATTGCCCGAAGAGTCCACTTTATAGTTCGAATATTAATTCTGTAGTACTGTTGGTCTAGAAGGTCAACACCGCACATATTTTCGTTGTACAAGGAAACAACTTCTGGTCTGTCTACTTTAATAAACTTATGCAAGGTTTTATCCCATCGCATGGCTTTGTTCTTCGTGCCAATACCTACAAAGTTTGATGCAAGATTGATTATCTTGTAGTCATACCATCTAGTAAGTATGACTTTCCCATTGTCACCTAAACATTGCACAGATGATCCTCTTCTTCTTTTAGCCATTATTTTTTGCTCAGGCAATCGGGGAGTTCTAAATCTGTTTACTCGTACAGTTCCTGCTGCTAGAATGCCTTTATGTAAAAGTATCTCGAAAAGTTGAAAGATAGGAAAGTAGTTATCAAAATATAAATTGTAGCCTTTACCTTTTGGAATAAGTTTTGCTAATTCACATACAATTGTTGATCACGATCCAATAGTTTTGCACAATATGTGATCTAAATTAGTGGTTGAGCCTTGAAAGACAATGAAGTCATAAGGCATACCACTTTAGCCACACAAAAAATATACCTTTATGCCCCAAGGACACTGCTTGCCTTTTATATACTGCAAAAAACTTGCCCTTAAATGGAATCATCTGCTCATCGATACATAAATTTTCTTCTGAAGATTCAATTGCAGGTCTCACTTTGTAGAGTTGATCCAACGGATTCGATACAATAGTGACGTCCAAGAGATGAATATGACTTCTCAATGAAAAAATAAAACGATTCAGAAACATATGACCAAAGAAAGGCAAGTTCCATTTTCTGTCAAAATACATTCGGACCCTTGGTACTTTAAAGAAACTCATCATTACATGATAAGCGAAAAAATTCGAAATTTCCACCGAGTCCAGTTTTTGAAAGAGATATTTCCTAAATGTAAATAAAAATGGTAGTAATAAAAATTTTCCGATTTTATACCATAAAGAACTAACCTTTATATTGAGCATAAATATTTGTGAAATGTGCAGTATTACTAAAGAATTCATCCCCAAAATAATTGGAAAAGTATTCAAACGGAGTTTTTACGTTTAAAATTCCTTCAGTGGTTTCTGCTGTGTAATGAGATCGTAAATTGTTTCCAAGTGAATCCACTTGCATCCACTTCATTTCTTTTTTTTTTTGGTAACATTAATTCCACTAAATTCGTCTAGTCCGGAAAAAGTCTCTTTATCTACTTCCACTGCGTTTTCATCCTCGTCGTCAGTATCAACTTTAATTGCAATTTCCTGAGATTTTAAATGTGTCTCAGCAACTTGCACTTCTTTTACAGAAAAATCCAATTTATCTGTTAAGGTTTTTTGCCCCATATTTTCTATATATATAATTGTGTTTTATTTTATAAAAATTTAAAACTTTTCATTCGAAATCGCAATTCAGAGCATGCCGATCAAGCACACAGCTATTGTTTCGGAAATAGAATAGATGTTTTTAGCACTTAAAACCAAGTCAAATAGCTGTTATTTAATAAAATCGTTTTTTTCTTTTTTTAAATAAACTCATGATTAATTTTTGTTATTGATAGTTAAAAAATTTTTTGGGCTAAAAAATAAAAACACCTCTAAATTAACTTAACTTAAAGCAACCAAAGTTTCTTCAACCCAAACGGAAGTTCTCCAAAAGTTCATCCCACTCAATAGATAAAAAGTGATTTCGCTTTAATTAAGTATTGCATGTTTCTACTGAAATATTTTCTTATTGAATCGTTATCAATTAATTCATTAAGTGCTCTTAATAAATAACCTTTATGGAAACTTTACTGCATCAACCACTTGAGTTGTTGCCTTACCCATTTTCCTTTGATCAGTTTATGAAGATAACTGAAAAATTTAATCTGCAGTTTCAAGTTTCAACTTAACACGTGCTTGCTTATACTAATTATAATCAAATATTTTCGATTCTTTTCGGTAAAGAAGTCAAGCATTCATTGATTTGAAGCATCAGTTAAATATTCGAAAATATCACTTTCATGAGCGACAGCATTTCTGATAAATGTACACCAACCATATTTGAGTTGTATGCAGCGGCTACTGCAACAATATCTATATACAATATAATTTTTCTAAGCGCTACTACGTCTGAAAATTCCCATAGATTGGTCTCAAATATTTGAAAATATTAAATAAACTGATTTGTTGTCATATACTATTGTTTATTCATGTGATAATCTTTAAATCTTAACTCAATAACATTTCCAACACGATTTTTTCATATGGTATAAATATCCACCCATTATATTCAGAAATCAATTTAAAAATATAACTTTGATTTTGATAATAAAATACTATTCCGAGGATTATTAAAAAAACAATTGTATTTTATTTAAAATTATTGGAATAAGACCCACGTTACAGAAATAAAATATAATATTTTTGAAGTCTCCATCTGTAGGATGATTGCATTCGTTCTGCTATGTCACATTTTAACAGGTTTAGTAAAGTTTAAATACATTAAGGAATTATAATTATTATTTTTGTCATTTCATTAATTATATTAAATAAATATATTTTTTGTTATTTTGAATCTTTTATCTCCAAATAAATAAATTGTGCAATGTTGTGCGAAGACTGCATTGATATCTACGTATATATGTTTAGTATGTATTTGTAGTATATTCTTCATTTAGAAATTATTTTTATATTATTTTATTTAATATTGTATTTATCAATTAATTTTCTTCTTTTATGAGTTGGTGTCCACTCTCTTATAGTTACCGTCCCATTCATAAGATTTGATGTATACTACTTTAGTTTGATTCTTGATTTTCATAATTTTTGTTATTTATTTTTGAAATTCTAACAATTTCTAATAATTTTTTTTATTTGTTTTCGTAAAGTTTTAATTTTGTTTCCTTTCATAAGATTATAAATTATTTGTTTGAATATTCGGAATGGTTATCAAGATCTGCCTTTTTCCAGTCGTTATCGTTCAATACACGTTTTATTCCAAAACATCCATCTTGTTTAGCATAAATTCTGCATAGCATTCTCTATGACATTGTCCAAATCCTTCACCATCTCGTATTTCATGAATATTAAAGAGTATTGGCTAAATTGGTGCCAGCAGTCGCGGTTATACCAATAATACAAATAAATTATATCAGTAAAAAGTTAAATTGTTTAATATTAAAAAAAAAATTATTTTTATTATATACATCCTGATATTCTTGTGATAGCTATGATTCTCTTCATTTTTTTTATTTTTTGAAGTGAAAAAATATAACCCTTAAGAAAAGCATTGTGACAAGAATAATAAACTTTTACATTTTATTAACCAGCTTATTTTTTTTTTATTTATTTTATTTTAATTTTTATTTGCGATCAGTCTTATGACTTTTAACAAATTTTCTAATTACAATTTTTTGTATAAAAAGACAGCAGCACAGTATTTTTTTTCTTCAAGTGCACCCATAATACACTTGACAATTCGGTGGCATTGCTCAATCGTTCCATGTCCTCTTCTAAACCCAAACTGATGTTCGGGTACGAAGTTAAGTTGGTCCAGTACAGGTGCCATTCTTCTTAAAAGTATCTTTTCAAACACTTTAGAAAAGGTTACAAGTAGACTAATAGGACGGTATGACGTCGTAAGCTGCTTAGGTTTATTTGGTTTAGGTATCATAATTACCTCTGCGCTTTTCCATTGTCCTGGGAAGTGATCTAGCTTTAGCATAGCATTGAAAATATATGTTAGGAGTCTGATGCACTTTGAAGGTAGATTTCTAAAGGTGATTCCATCAATTTTATCATAACCCGGTGATTTTTAGCTCATACATTACGATAATATTATTACAAAAAAAAATTGAATAGGTCATTCAAGTAAAGCATGAGCTTCCATATAAATCAGCAATTATGCAATTGACACAATTCTACAGGAAAAAATCTTGATTGATAAGAAATCTACTTGCTTCGGCATTTTTAACTAACTAAACGTGTACATTGAAAATTGTCAATCTTGTTTCTTACTAATTCCTTTAATGATTTTAGTTAATATTAGGGTTTACATAAGTATTTCTTGTACAGTTTTTGCAAGAAAATATTATATGTTCAGTAGTACATAATAAGTAGTGCAATAATTTAATTGAATATACGTGTGTGTCCATTTTTTATGGGTAAGATAAGAATAAAAATTCTTGTGTTTTGTTTATTGTAAATTGAAATGTTATATGTAGTTTGCCCAGAGATTAGATGGTGCTAATGTTTATCTTAATATTGTATGATCTTCATTTACTTGTCTTTATCGCATTTGAATTTGCTTCTCTTGCGTAACATTTACGCTGACCGCGATTGATAGCATCAAAATGTTTTTGAGTTTTGTTCATAAACTTCATTTTTAATGGTGGTGGAACTTGAAAGAGTTTTGCTGAAGCCTCACTTTTTATGTAGGCATCTTCCTTCTTCTCAACAGATTTATTCTCCGCCCTTAAACCAAAGCATAGAGTTTGCCCAATATTAATATTACGTTCTGAAAAATGAAGAAAGATCCATTAATGAGAGAAATTACCATTGTACAGAGAATATACTTGTACAATTGAAAAGGATCGAATTTTAGATATAAGAACTACGATAGTCACTACACTTTTCTAAAAACACTTAATATCTGAATATTTGTTAAGATAGGAAATTAAACTAGAGTCTTTAAAATCTCGAAGGCGGTACACATGTTGATTTCAGATGGGGACCTTCTCCTAGGCCACTAGGACATCCCAAAACTTTGGTGCACTCATACCTTCCAGCTCAAAATGCAGTTCCCTTAACGAGGTTTGAACATTATTCATTGTTCATCCTGTTTGAGCACCAGGAAACTCCCTAGGATGCCGGGTACGCTGGTAACAATATAAAAAACATTCAGATGTTGAAGTTCCTTTGCGTTATCGCACTACTAGTGACTTTTCTAGTTAGGCTAGAAAATTACAATTACTTGGAAACCCTACTAAAAAATAACGTAGAATGCTATTCGGAGCATGAACATTTGCTACGGAAGCAAGCAGTAGCCGGAGCAATAGCACACAAAACTATTTCGTTTGCTCTTCTCCTGATTGGAGTTCTGTCAAGTGCTCTTGGGTTCATGCTTCACAAATTGAGAGCAGGAGCAAGAGCAAAGTATATTTTCTGTTGCTATTGCTGCTATGGAGCAAGCAATACAAGCCCTGCTTGTACTATATGCATGTGCAGAGAAGGCCATTATTATGGAGCGCACTAGATACCGTTCAATTCTGATACCTTCCATGAAACCTGGAAACGATTAACATGCGATGGACTAAGAAAGACGAATTGACACTGTTGTAACAAAAGTGAAGTCAAAGATGAGCCAATGGTTGGCTCTGGCGCGTTGCTAGTACAAGACACAATAACACAATCACTGGCAGAAAGTTTTGTTGAAATAAGTTTATTAATACACATTTGGTTTAGCAAAAAGACAAAAGGATAATAATGTAATTGGTAACCCGTTGTTGCTCACTCAGGGGTTTTTTCTAAGTGATTTTCTACCAGCCAAGATGGTTCCCTCTTCTTTGAGTCCGTTGTTTCAATATGGATTCCTTCTCTCCACATCCAACGGTCACCAGAAAAACACAAAGCTTCCAAAGATCCATAAACCAAAAGTGTCATTCACCTTTGCTTTTCCTTGTTGTGGTTCTTCTTCCTCCTTCTTTCCTCATGCCTAACAGCTGACGTTAGAGGTAAGAATATCGATGCGTTATCGGTAATACAGTGTTGACGAACGAACATGTGAACCACATTTTAGTTCCGATAACGCCCGTACATGCCGCCCCCAATACTGGGACCAGTATTAAAAGCCAAAATATGTGATCGTGCTTGATCTGCTGAAACGAAACAAGTATTTGTTCTGGTATGTACATGTACGAGTGAGAAATTGTTTATATTGTTAAATTCGTTTCAGGTCCACTGTAATTTGCAACCGGATAAGTTAGGACCACGACCACTGCCAAGTTTACTTCCGCCCCCAATTAATTGCATGATGTTGATGTTGGGCTCGTAGAACTGACAACATGAGGACTCATAGATGTAGTAGTAGAAACAGCTCCAGCTGTAGTAACACTTGTGACAGACGGTGTTGGAATGCCAATGCGTCCATCGTCATTGCCATTTATATTGTTGTTATTGCCGACGACGACGCTGCTACTAGGCATACCTGAAATGGGTGTTTGCAAATAGGGATGATAGCGTACGCTTGATGGCTTGTAATCAGCTGAACAACCACCGCCTCCATAAATACTGCTTCCATTGTTTCCATATTCGCTGGCTGATTGTTGTTGCTGCAGTTGTTGTAATTCTTGGCCACTGGCATTGATATAAATGCTGCCACCGCTTCCACCATACATTTGTTGTGTGCTACTGGTTGTAGGCAATTGGCCACTGCCACTAGTGTTGCTGTTATACATATTAGCATGTGCTGCATAAGGTTGATGAGTAATTCCTGACTGCTGCGACTGTCCTCCACTGAATCGTTCTGATTCGAAACTGTTGTTGCGCTGTCGCGCAGTAAGCACCATACTCCGATGGACTTCTAGGCGGTTCAGGCGGTTGAACTGATGCCGGTGGCTGCTGTGCTGCTGCTGCCGTTGCGGCGGTTTGGTAACTGGATCACGGGCCGGGTGATGATGTGCGGATATGGGTAAAGTGGCCGGATCAAGCTGACCCCTCGACGTAACGGCATTCTTATGCAAAGTTGTGTTATAGTGACGTTTTAGGTGATTTGAACTAGTAAACCACTTATTGCAGGCAGTACAATTATAAGTCTTTGGGTGTCGGGCTTCATTTGACTTCCAGGTAGCAGCTTTTGCTGTCAAACTATTGGCGGGTAATACTGACGATGATCTAGGTGGCTCGAAGCCACGATATAGTTGCTGTTGTTGAGCGCTGTCTTGTGGACCGTCCATTGTAGTCGAAGGAAAGTCGGCGGGACTGGTGGCTACAGGCATCATTTGCTGTTGCTGAATATTTGCGGCTGATGTCTGTTGGCAAATATCTGCACTACCGGCAGTCGGATCAAATGATTTATCCACATAATGCTGAGAGTCTAGATATTCAGATTTGATCATCATGCCGAATTCCTGCTTTATTATGGTACCACTTGATTGTTGATACGGTGACTGTTCTTCCGAGCGAATGATACTTGCAAGCTGACCAAGCATGAAGTAATCATTAATGACCTCCGTATACCGTTGATGAAAATCACGATTAGTATTAAATCTCCGGTCCAGCTGCTGAAAACGATTTAATGCAATCTGAACGCATGTGAGTGTTTTGAAAATGTTCCTCACACCATTGCTCTTCAGGGGTGAGATTTCTTGAAGAGTTGAAGTTTTCATTTTCAAACTTCTTCTGCACCAGGTTATCCTAACAAATGTCTGTTCGATAGCATCGCAGATGACCCGCATGGGGACGTTTGGTGTCCAGCTGTCCAAAAATTGTCCATCCTAATTGCGTGTGTTGTGCAATCGGTTGAACTGGATGCCCTCTTCGAATTTCTGGAAGCATTAGTTGCGGAATCACGTGTACACCAATTAACAAGTCGATACGATTGGGCTGAGTAAAGGTGGGATCAGCTAAAGAAAGATTTTTCAAATGATGACAGTCCTGTACATTAAGACTCGACTTCGGCAACCTAGAAGTTAGGGATCGTAGTACAAAAGCAGTGTCAATGAATATTTCAAAAGCCGATTGAGTACATGATTTTATAGTGAATTCAGTACTATGTTTGCATTTATTATTGGAATGTTCACCGACGCCAGTGATTTCAGCCTGCACTGGGTACCGTGACAAGTGTGCCCTCGGAACCAAGATCAATAAGCGCTCGGACCGTAGTTGATCGACCGTTGACATTGTTGTGCAATCGTAAAAGAGCGGTAGCAAGTACCATAGTACGAGGCATTATGTTTGAAACAACTGCTGTCGTAAATCGGGTCGTATTAGTGTTTAGGGCAGAGTTGTTAGAGGTGAGTAGCACATTCCTACCAGACGGAGTAAAGGCAGCTGCTGATGGTAGCAAAGGTTGTGCGTGAGTACTCGACTGCGGCTGAGGAATATGCAACAAGGTGTGATGACGTTGACCGCATTGCAAACAATTTTTGGAACAAGTGCATTGCGCTATGGGATGAGTCAGACTGAGGCAATTTAGACATGCCTTTGTGCGATCAACTATCAACTTCCGTGCATAACAGTCTTTGGCTAAAAAGTCAGGACAACGACGCAAAATATGATTGCCGCTGCAATTTTTACAGCAGTTGGGGTTAGCAGATCCAGTAGTTTGGTGGAAACAACTACCCTTGCATGATGATCACATTGCTGCTAACAATACGGCTGTTGAGGAAAGATTCGAAGGCGGTGAACGTAGGTATGTCCACTCTATCGCCTAAATGGTGTTCTCAAGATTGAAGTGTGGTTGCTGGAAGTTTTGTGGTAAGATGATGAACAATCCAGTGATCGCAATTTTCTATTTTATTGTTCAAACGTTTAAGTTCATTAATACAGACATTAGCAGTATTAAGCATGCCAGGACACCTTGGCAGCACTTTAATAAATGCAAGTAGCCGTGGTGTGGAACAGCTGAATTAGGAGAAAAGGAAATGAAGCAATAACAAATGAGAAGTCAATGACATTAAGAAAAAGAAAACGAGTAGCAGGTTTTGCTTAACTGGACTAAAAACCAGAAAGAAGGCTATCATTGGCTATGCCAAAGATGTAATACTCTTCACGCTCCTCCGGGTTACATCCAACCTTCCTTTTTTACCATCACTATATTCTCTCTGTTACAGTTTGAATATCAACAAAGAGCACAGTTTGAGTGGCATTGTATTTTTATTGTACTTATACTCTTAATATAATGTGAAATTGTGAAATGGTACCCCTGCTGGTAACTCTAGGATCATAAAATTTACATGTTTATGTTAGTGTTTCCAAGTTTTGTTGCATTTTTCCGTCTTGGCAGCAGTAAACAGCTGATGACGGCACTTAAAATATTTAAGGGATATGCAATTTTATTTTATAAAATGTTCTAAGTCATGTATTTCTCACAAATTTTCATTTGTAATTTTGTCAACGTGTGCGCAAAGCTCCTTGTGTGTGTATAACATAACAAAAAACAGCTGTTCGTAAAAAGCGAAAGAGATGTGTGAACAGCAGCTTCAAAATTTGTCGCTTTTGTTTGGTGTGACTTGGGCATTACAGTTTTATCATCAGAATCAGAACTTGTTATTTCTTGCTGTTCACTTTTTAATATATGAAAGCATTTTTGTTATTTTTTTGTTATTTTCATATGTTATGATTTTATTTTGTATCTTTAGTACGAGTAATATGTTGATTGCATTTCTATATTGGTTTCCTTTACTTGTTCAAAGCTTCCTTATACTATTCTTTTTTAAATTCCGAACTACGCATTTCCTCACTTCAACGGTCATTCAGTGAATCTCGGTCTTATCACACATGTTTAACTACAACCCAAAAAAGAGCATTCCGAGAAAAACGCACTTAAAGTTTTCAACTTATTCACAAATTGGCTAATTATAGACGAAATATTCTCTTCTTACGCGGAGAGTGTGCAAATCATTAACATGATATATTTACGCAATATGAAACTTGATATAATAAATAATTCTGCATCATTAACTCAAAAATCGTGTTTTTTTAGTCATGACACTCTAGTTAAACATGTACGAAATTTATATTGTTCGTCGCCAAACAAAATCAGATCGAGTTGGCATATAAACAGGCTAATGAAAATAATGAATTAAGTTATTGATGACGTAAGAATCACATTATGTAAGTGAAAATTTATTCAAACCTATTAATTGTCAGCACGTAATAAATAGAAAATAATGAATATTTTAATTTTTTAACGATTAAGCTATAGAGTAGCCATTTTTTAAACAGGAAGAAAAAGGAAATGACATAATAACGTTTTCACACCGGGCCTAATGCAAATCAATGTTGATTAGCTTTTTGATCCGGATCAGATTCGACAACAACCACAAGGAAATTGACGTCATTCGGGGGTTGTTGTTGTAAAATGTGTTCCGGATCAATAGTCACATCAAGAATTGATTTGCCTTGATTTGACAATTTTTTTGCGCTCCAACACAAAACAGCTGATGATGGCACATAACATTTTTAAGTAAACGAACTGAACGAAGAAGTGCATAATCGTGATTTAGTCCGGTGTGAATTCGGTATAAGTCAGATAAGAAATTTAATAAGTAGGCAGTGCTACTAGGCAGTAATACTAAGTATATTCGTTTTGACATTCACTTCATTAAAAAAAAATTTGACTTTGTAAATTTTGTTCGAAAAAAAATTAATAAAAAATATGGCTGACTGGGAGGAACGTCAACCAACTCATGGTTTCTCTAAAACAATAAATATAAGTTCGGAAAAACTTTCTGAAATTTTCGGTAATCCAAACCCCATTATATATTGTTTAGAAGATGGATACCGTGTAAAAATTCGTTTTGAAGCTATAGTGGAAGGGCACGTGAAATCCAACGTAGAAGAAGCTGCGTTGCATATTCGTAAGCAATATGGAAGTGTTTGGAATGGCGACTTTGCAGTTGCAGATGCAGGCATTTCTGATACGCGTTCCATCGATTTGGAAAGCTGCAACACGATATCGGTAATTTTTTTAATAATTCAAAATTTATTTGATAAATTTAAATAAAGGTTTTTACCACAAGGAGCGTGAGATTGTAGGTAGTTCCATTAATGCCGGAGCTACTAATTTACGTTCCACCCACTCGGGTACCTTGGACAAGCTATTGGTAAGTTTTTGATAATTTTGTATTAAATTAACAGAATTAACAAAAAATTTTGTTAGAAGGACCCAAAGGTTGTAAACACGATTACACAGGTCGTCTTAAAAATTGTCAAAGCGGTAACAATTTCAATGGCAGAAATCGTCGTTGCTACAGCAATGGAAAATATTATCAACATTAAGTCCGTTCGCCCTTTTTTAAAAAATTACCGTTAAATTATAATAAAAGATAACAATCCTTCTATTGATCCTAAAAAAATTGCAATCATTCTAATAAATAAATAATAAACAATCTAAAATATTACCACTCTTACACATAAAATTAAACATATTTGTACAATGTTATTAGTAACTAGCTATGCCCACGATTTCGTATGCGTGGTATTCCAAATATGTTTGTATAAGCGTGTATTTTGTTAACTTTTTTCCTCATCAGATGTGTTATGTTGGCGTGCAGCAAAAAAGGAAAACATTCGAAAATCAGCCAAAAAGTCGGCAACAGAATTAAAAATATAAATATCTTTTGATTTAGTTGGTCGATTTCGATAAAATAAACGTTTGCTATAATACACTAGTCAAAAACGCATTCAAAGTGCGAGATAAGCGTGCACAGACAGGAAAAGACTTACGACTATGCATATATATATAGATAGATATTTGAGTTAGATCCACATCATCATTGAATTACGTTTCAATCCCAACCTCTTGTACATGGTTTCTTGTATTTCTGCAATATTCCAAAGTTCATCATCAGATGTCTCATTACTTGCAGCTCGTTTAACACCTCTGCATTAGGCAGGAGGGGCTTTCTTATCGGCTCTATATCCATCAGCATTTGACTTTCTTAAAAATATTAATTCAATTGGTTTATATATATGAAAAAAAACGCTTAATTTAGATGGTCCTGGTGATTTCAATGTCTATTCCCGTGATTCACATAAAGAACATGTGTAACTCTTTGTGCTGATTGCCGCAAAGGTGGACTAATGGCATGGACTGCAATCCCAATTTATGGAGCGTACATTTCTCTACTTTGGTAACTTTTTCCCACCATTCTCATCGTCTTTTCAACATGAAAAAACATAACGCTCGTTTGTTTAGGAACTGTGTTAAAAATCAAAACGTAACTTTATTGGAGTGGCCTCCATAATTTTCTGATATCAATATAATTGAAAATGTGTGTGGATCGCTTACACGTATAGTGTATGCTTCTAGCAGACAGTTTCCAGATAAAGGATCATTGACAGACGCAATGAATAGCGCAAGGAGTGAAATGTCCTTGGACTCTATCGGGTATGTGTTAGAAATCTCTTTCTCCTCAATTGCAACCCAATTCCTCCATTTGGTTTGCCAGCAATTTTTTTTAAGACGAATTTTAAATCTCTATTGTTATTTGGTTACATTTAGCCTTATTTGAAATTTAAAAAAAAAAAAAGTACTAAGAAGTGTAACTGTGTTCTTCGGTTATCTACATTTTAAGAATGTAACATTTCAGTTGTTTTAAGTATAAATTTGCATTTTACAACAGTCTTTTAAATTGAAGCAAGCACAAAACACAAGTAGCAAAACAACTACAAGCAATGATGGATATGCCATATTGCTCGCATTTAAAATTTCTAAGCGACAAGAATATTGATTTTACGATCCTTGCTGAAACCCATCATACGGACAAAAACAATTTTCAAGTACCAGAGTATGTCTTCTATAGCATGAATCACCCGGATGGGAAACCGCACGGTGGAACTGGTGTTCTGATCAAAAACCGTATTAAGCACTACCCATTGGTAGGAATTGCGGAAAAACATATGCAAGCTACATCAATACGTCTGCAATCAAAGCGAGGAGATGTTGCACTGTCGGCAGTTTATTGTCTTCTACGTTTTCCAATAACAGAGGCGCAATTCATGCAGCTATTCAACTCCCTAGGAGATCGCTTCCTTGCCGCTGGTGACTATAATGTAAAACATCCGTATTGGGATTCCCTACTGGCAAAAACCAAGGGAAAGAAATTATACAACACGCTTATTTGTAGACATAACAAATTAAGCTATGTCTCCCCGGGTGAGCCTACATACTGGCCAGCAGATCCTAAAAAAATACCGGACTTGATAGACATCGCCATTACCAGCTTAGTAACAGCAGAAGCTCTTGCAGATTTCTCCAATCCTCTTCAGCTTACTAGAGTACAATCAAATCAGAGAATACCCCTTTCAAATAAATTTGAAATAAGTCCAACCGGCTTAAATACAGGAAATACATTAGTACTCATATCGAGCTGAGCCCAATGATAAGCAACGAGTATGAGATTGAAAAATCCGTCGATAACCTAAGTTCAATTCTTACTGAGGCAGCCCATCATGCAACTCCTCATGTACCACCAGCCCTGATATGCTATAATCACAACATAACCAATAGGCACATAGATAGTCTTGTCGCAAAGAAGCGTCGCCTACGAAGGGAATGGCAAAACGTATAGTAAGGTCTCCTGACGTGAAACATCGCTTAAGAGTTGCAACTCGTGAACTTAGCAAAGCCTTAAACTCTGAGGATCAGCTCGCCCAGCGCCAATATATAGCCAACTTATCACCTACAAGCTCAAAATTTCCTTAGTAGAGAGCCCAAAAACGCATAACACCGCCAGTTATTGTTGACACGCCGATAAGGGATGGAAATTGTAAATGGGCAAGGAGTGATGAAAAGAAAGCAAAAACTTTTGCACTGCACTTTTCAGATGTCTTCCAACCAAACCCACCAACTAATAGTTTCATGCTATCCTCCGATCAGTTGTAACTCGAAACCTCTCCCATCAGAATTCATCCATTAGACACAAAAAAGTCATTACATAACATTTAAACCCAAAAAAAGCGCCAGGGCACGACCAAATCACGCCCAAAATGCTAATGGAACTACCGGGCCCTGCAATATAATATGTCACTAGAGTGTTTAATGCGATGTTACAGTTTGGGTACTTTCCAACACAATGGAAGAAATCGATCTTAATAATGATCCCCAAACCAGGGAAGGACAAGTTGCAAGCTTCATCTTACAGACCAATAAGCTTGCTGCCATGTCTATCTAAACTCTTTGAAAAAACACTGCTTGAAAAAATCAATAGACGCGTGCTAGACATTATACCCTCTCATCAATTTGGATTTCGCAAAGGGCACAGCACCTTCGAGCAAGTCAACCGCATAACTTCTGAGATGCGTACAGCATTTGAACACCGCGAATACTGCTCTGCTATTTTTCTCGATGTTTCCCAGGCATTTGATAAAGTCTGGTTGGACGGCCTTATACATACAATAAAAATGTTTCTTCCAAAAACACTCACAAAGTCCTTGAGAGTTATGTCAGAAACAGATTGTTTGCTGTGTGACAAAACGAGTACACAACACGAAACTATGAAATTAGAGCCGGAGTTCCACAAGGAAGCGTTCTTGGGCCATTTCTATATATGTTGTACACATCCGACATACCAACGGACACTCAAATCACACTATCTACTTTTGCAGATGATACCGCAATATTAAGTAGATCTCGTTGTACGATGCATGCAACACACGTCGGAGAGTGGTTAGCCAACTGGCGCAGAAAAGTGAATGAGCAAAAGAGCAAACATATACCTTCACACTCAACAGAAGCACTTGCCCTCCGCTAACTCTAAACAAAACTTTGATTCCACAAGTAGATAACGTTGTGTACCTCGGAGTCCATCTTGACAGAAGACTTACTTGGCGAAAACACATTGAAGCCAAAAGAACTCAAATGAAACTGAAAGCCAACAGCTTTCACTGGCTTATCAACTCACGATCTTCACTAAATATTGAGTATAAAGTTCTCCTTTATAAGAGCATCATAAAGCCAATCTGGACCTATGGTTCTCAGCTATGGGGTAATGCAAACGCCTCTAATCTGGACGTTATTCAAAAAGCGCAATCAAAAATAAAAAGAACTATAACTGGAGCCCCCTGGTTTTTTACAAACGAGCGATTACATATAGATCTTAATATACCAACAGTAAAAAATGAAAAAACCAAATTGAAACTTACTTATGCTAAACTAAACTAAACACGCACCGGAATCCATTAGCAAAAGCACTCACTCGACTAAGGTCACAGACACGACTTAGGGTAAATGACCTACCAGCCCAATTTCAATTATAAGGGCACTTAGTACATACATTCCCTCCAACTGGAGGTGAAGTAAAAGTAATAAGCAAGAAATTAGGTTAAGATCTTATTACTTATTGATAGTCTCTAAAGAAAGAGATGATCCAATAAATAAGGAAAAAGTAAAAAAAAAAAAAAAATTATTGCTCCCATTTAATTTTTACCATTTTCGAAGATTCGAATTTGTCGTCAATTAATTGATATGTTAAAATAAAGTACAATTATTATGAATAAATGTGTGATTGTTATACACTTCACGCACGTTTTGTTATTTTGTTTGTTATGCGAACAAGGAGGTAAAAATCTTCCTAGATACTTATGGCCCGTGCCACAAGTTATGTCAGATTCATTAGCCTACCGGCTAAAAAATGCCCTATCGCCTCAAAACCCGTTAATCCCTACGGCACCGCCAACGCATTCTTTCGAAGGGAGGGATAATAAGCTACATTAAGCAGACGCCATTATTCGCTCGTATATTCAAGCGCCCCTCATGATGTTGATAATTTCTGTAGAGAAGAATGCCCAGTCGTCAACCGATTTTATCATGAGCCTAACAATCTCCTGGGAACTGCAAGGGGTTCCGATGTCAAATGTCCTTTTGCCTTCTTCCGTGTCGCAAGCCAGGGTTCTTTCACTGAACTAGAACACCACCATCCGGATTTGGTAATACGGTATGTACAATATGCTCAGCACATTTATGATGCAGCTCCAATCAGCAGAGTTGAATGCATTCTTTACGTCAAGAGTGACTACTGCGCAGGATTTTTTGTCTCCGCCAAGCCATCTAGTGCCATCTAGGGCCTCCTTTGTAATGTCACAGACCTTCTGGATTGCTCCTACAGTACCCCTTCTCGCCTGAAGCCAAATTGTAGTGGCATCCCCGTATACTGCTGCAGTCTGCCGCAAATAATCCGTTTAAAGATCTTCCCAGCAGCACTCAATAGACACAGGGGCTCTGGGGGCAGGTTTCCTTTTGGGATGAGGACCAACCGTTGTTTCTTCCAACATTTGGGGAAGAGTCCTTCTCTCATGCAGCTTGAGAAATCCTCGCAGAAGACATGGTGTTTCGCTGCAATGGCTCTCTTAAGAATGACTTTGGGAATACCAGTGAATCGTATAATAAATCTACCATGCAGTTTGTAACACAAGCAAGGAGACATCGGCGATGCCATAAAGTATATATATTCTTGATCAGATCGATGAGACGAGTTGATTTTGCCATGTCCGTCTGTATGTGCAAACTAGTCTATAAGCTGAAATTTTGCACGAAGGTTTATTTATACCATACACTACGAGTGCCTGATCCATATTCACCAACAAATGAACTCATTCACATAAGCGTGAGGAGAATTACATTTTGGGAAAGCCAATGATAACCTTCTTTCTGGTTTTAGTTTAAATTAGTTTCAAAAATATGTAGAATGTGATTAGTTTCATTAAAAGTTTTAAAAATCGCATTTGTGAAAGGTGGCATGTCTGCATTGTGTAAACATGGTAGTGAATGCAAAAATGAAAAGAGTAAAATTTGAGAAGCCGAATTTTTTTTGCAAAAAAAAATAAATATTATTAAGTAAACTTAATGAGATTGTGAACAATATATTATAGGGGAAAGCATAAATCAGTGGACTTATTCGAGTGCTTCGGTCAATAAACAATAGCATTAAATCAAATTTTGAATTTGTATGCTTGCCAGTTAAACTACAGGGAAACACTTTTTTAAACAGCTGTTCATTTGAACATTTTTCAAAATCGCCCCAAATTGCTGGCACACCTATACTTTTTTGTAAGTGATAACGAAGACAGTCGGGTTCGAAACCGTCGGAGATTATTGGCACATACCCATATAAAATCTCCATTGATTCCCTTCCCAACCGAATTTATGAAGTTATTTCCATCAACTGTTGCTTTACACATAATTAATTAAGCATGATAGATTATTAATTTGTGATTATTAAAAGAAAGATTTATGAAATATTTAGTTACTTTTTCGGTATAGAAAATTGATACACGTGTATAGCAGTGTAGATGGGTGCCTTTAATGCACATAATGAGGTATCACAATTGATTTTTCGGATCGACTATTAGTTTATACAATATATTTGCAGGTCTCAAGAAAGTTGATACAGAGAAAGAGATTTCCATCATATGTATGAGTCATAGCTGCAAAATCACTCTCATAATATAAGAGAATCGTTAGAATGAATTTATCATTCGTTAAGATGATATTGTGTATATTGATGAAAAAGTATAATTTTAGCAAAAATTTTTACATATTCAGTTATGTGTTGGATTTTTCGCATTAAGAAATTGAACCACTAGTACCATTTGAGTGAGACCAGTATGATTTTGAAATTTCCGGTAAGAACACATGAGTTAATAAATTTACCAGTGCACTACAGTGCAATGGATGATTATTATTATTAGGGATATATTCATAATTTAAACAAATTATAAACGTAGTCATTCACATAAGTTATTAACAAAGCATTTCCAATACTCTCTGTTTCGCGCCATTGCTCGTAACTCGATGATAGATTTCCCGGTCTCCCGGTTGAGCGCCCTGCGCCAGATCATTTTAGGTCTGCCTCTGGATCGATTGCCTCGTGGGTATCTCATCATAATCTTTACGCAGCGTGTGACCCAACCAACCGTAATTGCGCTTGTGGATTTCAATCTCGATTGGTTTTTGTTCGCAAAGTTCCCAAAGGCGCACATTGCTAATGGTTCGGAGCCACCATATACGTAATACGCTTCTGAGACATCGATTAACAAATGTTTGGAGCTTCTTGACAATGATACTGGTAATGAACCATGTCTCACAACCGTATAACAAAACCGACTTTATGCATGCATTGAAGATTCGTATTTTGGTTTTTCGCCGGATATTCGGCTCTCGCCAGAATCTATTTAATTGTCCAAAGGCAGCTCTGGCTTTACGAATTCTGCAATCTTAATCATGCAGTGCTCCTCCGGATGATGTAATTTGGCTTCCAAGATACTCGAATTTGTCAACGTTTTCAATGTGCAAGTTGTCGATACTAAAGGCGCTTGTATTAGTGGGGTTTACCCGCAAACTTTTCGTTTTTGCCCAGTTGATTTTAAGACCAATTTTTGAGGCTTCTGTGGCGAGTCTATCTAACTGGGTTTAAAGGTCGGAATGACGGGAAGAAAAAAGTACAACATCATCCGCATATTCTAGATCTCCTAGTTTACGGTTAAATTTCCAGTTGATTCCAAGACTATTCAATTTAGCTGCTTCAAATACCAAATCAAGAACGGTAGTAAAGAGCATGGGCGACAGTGTGCATCCTTGTTTCACTCCGCTATTGCATTCAAAAGGATCGCTCGAGGACCCAGTATATGACTCTAATTTTTCCTGAATAGATGATTATATAGTATACAAAAGAAAGAACTGTATTATCCTAATCATAGAAAGACATGAGTAAAAAACTAATAAAAACAGTACAAATTTGCATTATTTTCTATGAAATTTCACTGATTTTTATGAGTTCAATGGAGCAATTAAATTCATAAATGAATTGAAATTACTCATAAACAATTGGACTGATTAAACTTAATTTAATGGTAAATTTATTGAACAAAATCAACTTTTAATTGGCATTAAATGAATAAAATTTGTTTGAACAAAATTTTGCAATTCAAAATGTAGACAAATAATGATGGTGATGATGATGTTGATGATGACTGGATATCAACTTAACCAATAAGAATGCATTTATAAGCCAATCAAAAGTACTTCGTTCAATTCAAAGTATGGGAGGCAGAACTTTATCTTAAATCTTATTAGAACTTGTGGTTGTTAGTTTATGATGATGGTGATGATGATAATTATGACGATAAGGTTGCTATTCTTGTTGAGTTTACAACAAGTGGTAGACAAGAGTATTAATTGTTTAAGCAATTTCCAAATCAGACAAATAATTAATTGGCTCAATGCTGAGGGAAAATTATTAGACCCCAATTGGAAACATGTATCCATTGTGTTTATCCATATCAGTTAAAATTCTTCCAAGGATTGTGATTGCAATTCATTAGCATTTAACACGAAATAGATTTAATCAGCAATTGAGTTTACGAAGTTAAAATATCGGGGTATGATGCTCATAGCATTTTCATCGTATTGATGACATAAGGACACAATTGCATAAGGGCACTAAGAGGCAACGTGACCAACGAGAATATATAAACTACTGGGCGCTACAACCATTAAATCACGAGATATATTAAAATTTTTGGCGACACCAAAAGCGTTTCATAAAACTCTGACATGACCTTAGAATAGCAGCCTTTTCAAAAAGGTTTTCACATTAAAACAAGAAATGTCCAATTGGGTTTCATTTCACTTGTTTGCACGCAACCATGAAGAGAGAGAATGAGTGAGTGAATTTGTGGATGAGATATATGTTGAATTGTATTGTGTACACAATACAATAAGCAGCAGCATTTTCAAATACTTATGTTACTTTATGCCACCTTCCTAGCCACTCAAATTTGCGGTGCAGCTACCTAGCATCGTCAGCAGCATCATCATCATCAGCAGCAGAATCATCATTATTATCATCATCTGCAATGACAACCAAACAATTTGTTTGTTTGTCTCCAACTCTTAGAATCACTCCTAATCCCTTTCTCTCCTGAGTATCCTTTACTATGCCTTTTGATACACATACAATAATATTCTATGCTCTTCATATGCTCATATGTATATTGTGGTCATTTGCTGGTTGGCAGATGCTCACAGACACTTATACACACAAACACATGCTCACATACATTCAGTCATTCATGCATGAGTATATATATACCTAGACAATGTGCTTCATTGTGCTCGTGTATAGTTTGTCTGGTCTGGATGAGGAAATTCCTTTAGCAAATTGCGGAAGTTTTTTCTAGTTTTTGTTACCATTTCCTTTTTAGTCAACGAATAACAACAGTTGACACGTCCGCTTTGTCCACATTGTCCACTCTGTTTACCGTGTCCACTCTGTACACTCTTTTTATTCTATCCATTCCTTCCGTTTCATCTTCACTTGTGGCTTACGGAAATAATATAACGAATAAATTTACACAACTAGGCACTATTGCGTTATGCTTCAAGTTCCATCACTATGACCATCACTATCTCGACCAACCTCAACACCAGGAATGTCACAATCCTCCTCCTCCTCCACCTCCTCTCCATCCTACTGCTACTGCTGCTGCTGCTGACCAAACACATGAAAATAAATATTTCATTTAGCAAATTAAACAATTATTTATTACATTTTTGCCGTGTTCAGCACAAAAGAAAAATGTGCAAACAAATAAAACAGGAACAATCCGGCATACAACAAAATGAAAGAATTTACAAATGAATGAATGAATGGAAGGAAAGACGAAACATGACAAACATGGCGAGGCGCTACAATTTCGGTATCCTGCCGCAAGACAAATCAACAAACGACACAAAAAAAAAATAAAATAAAGCAAATAAAGCATAAAGGTGGAACAACATGGAACTACTCCATAGTACGATGAGTTAAAGTTACTATAAAGCGATGGAGTCAACTCACACCATGAGAACAGTGGAACTAGTCAGATGAGGATGAGGGTGACCAAAAATAAACGCTCATTAAAATGCAAAACTAGACACGCGAAAAAAAGGAATACAAACATTCTTACACAATGTTGCAAAAAATAGGACATAAAAGTGGCAACAATACACTGCCAACCCTACTAACAACAACAACAACAACAACATTAACAACAAGAACAGAAACCACACAAGTAACAACAAAAACATGGTTGCTCTTGCTGTTCGTAGGGAATGTAAAGGAAACGGAAATTCCTGCCCCTCATGGGTGAGGAAGACACGGAGGGATTGACTGTGGTCGGCCACACGAGAGCCGCTGGACACGATTTTTATTTTGCATGCAATTTTTATGCTTTTCTTCTGTTGTTCCTCAGACACAATTGTGAAAACAACGAAATAATCATAGAGATGGGAAGATGAATGGAGAGGATATTAAAAGGACACGGTGACATGAAAGCGGAAAGAGAATTGTTCTTAAACATAAGAATTGGTGGGAATGGGATGCAGAAACAGCAAGCCACAATTTTGAATGAAGCAAATTAAAAAGGAATTCAGAGAATGAATGAAAAAAGAAAAGAAAATACTTCATATCCTAAAGAGCTCTAAAGAGACAAGGCAATAAATACTATGCATGTAAACTAAAACAAGGTACAATAAATATACAACAGTGAATTTGGTCACATCTAAGGTGAGATACACTTCTTAAAAGGGTTAAGAACTAATAAACGGATACTAACTATTGATGTCCACATTTCTTTGTTTTATGTTTGAATTATAACATTTCAATTTGGTTGGATAAAACAATCAATTCGTAGGTTTGAATGAAACACAATATCCTTCAAATGTAAATCTTAAAATAGCATAGCATAGCATTGACATAAGTATTTAAATGTTTTAAATAAAGAACTGATTGACAGAGAGACGCCTTGATGGATAGATCGTCTAGCAAGACCAGATCAATTCTCCTTGTAAGGGTACGGCTATGCATTGAGCGATTGGCAACTAGTAGTAAGTGTGGATGAATTCAAATTGGTTTTTTAATGACTCCCTCTAAAACGCATACATATTTTGCTATACCTATGTATTTGTACCCAGCTAGCATTTGGAAGATCATTTTAACAAAAATCGTCTTGCTGAGTCTTATTCGAGTCTTCTTGATGATTAAAAAGTGATTGATTTCATGTGCGATTCAAAGAAGACTCGAAAATGACTCATCTTTTCGCTCAAAATGTGATTTCTTGAAACTACAATATCAAAATGTAGAGCAATCGCAAATTGATCATGCTGGAGATTGAAATGTGATTGTTGTGGCTGTTGAATATGTAGTAATATTTGCATGTCAAATTCTGCATTTTTGTTCATTAATATTCGTTGAAGAGTGGAGTGCAGTCCAGATTTTCGAAGTGGAAAAATTATATTATAGAAAAAGGTTAGTTCAAAGTGAAGGAATTTAATTAGATAAGACATATTTCTATTAATGCGACAGTACAAATAATAGTTTTTGTCTTAGATATTTGCCATTTGAAGTTCAAATGTACCGACAAAAACATTTTGTGCACGCTAAAGATAGGATCACAAAAATGAAACGTCAGGATTAAATTTAAAAGTTTTAATTGTTGCAGTTTTAATATACATGTATATATATAAATAAAGTAACTTAAATTAATAAAATAAATCAATTACATATATACTTTCTTTTAAAAAAAAGCAAATGATCTGGAATATGACTCCAAAATGAGTCGAAAATGATCAGCAATATGACTCGAAAATGACTCATAAATGATTAGAAAAGCAAGTCATAAATGCGTCCTCAAAAAGAGTCGCGGCTAGGGTACCATTTTCTCCCGACGTAAGTATCATTTATGCTCAGAAAATGCGCGCATATATGACTATTTTAATCAGTCAGAAGACTCGAAAAATACTCGCATCTGATCGGAAATATAAAAAAAAGCTGGCTGGGATGTTGTATACATTCACATATTTCCTTGTATAGATAATGTGAATAAAAGTGAATGGTTGTACGACTGAATTATGGGTTTAGCATTTCATTGCCCAGCATATCCCTCTATTCATTGTATCATGTCGCTCACGTTGCTCTCCCTCACTCCACAAACGCTAATCGAAACTACGAAAGAAGAGCATAACCAGAAAGAAGGCTATCATTGGCTATGCCAAAGATGTAATACTCTTCACGCTCCTACGTGTTGCATCCAACCTTCCTTTCTTAGCATCACTATATTCAATCTGTTACAGTTTGAGTATTAACAAAGAACACTGTTTGAGTGAGACTTTTATTGTACTTATACTCTTTATAAGTTTGCATTTAATGTGAATTTGTATGGGAGACACCCCAGCTAGTAACCCTAAAATTTATATGTTTAATGGATACAGATCAGAAACTTATATTTCAATAAGTCACAAACAAAAAACTTTTTCTAATAAAAACATTTATTTAAATGGGAGTTTGTATGGGAGTTACCCAACCTGGTAACCCTAGCACCATAAAATTTACATGGTTAAAGGATATAGATCAGAAACTTATACTGTTCAAATTTCAGTTCGATACGTCAAAAAACAAAAAATTTTTTCTATTAAGAACTTTAATTAAAAGGGTGGTTTGTATGGGAGGTACCCCGCCAATTGGTCCGATTCGGCTGATTCGCGTGAATAGTATAAAAAACACCGGCAAAGCCGACCGTAATGGTACAGCTTCCACGCATTGTCTTGCTTCCCTTATCGACAAGCATACATTCGTCATCAAACTTAACAATTGTACTATATACTATACTCATGCCAACGTAATACTTTTTGCTATACTCATTGTTTCAATTCAAATTTCTGAATGTGAAATCATAATACATATTCCATCACTTTATAGCAAACACATATACAATGTTTCTTATCGCACAGCATATACAACATACAAGTTCGTTGTATACAACACTAATATAGAGTATTCATTCATGAATTACAACTTTTGTTGGTAATGTGAATGAGCGATTGCTCAAGTCTATTAGCGACTGAGATATTAGAGTCTTGCACGAACCAAACATTTCGAAATAATGGGTTTTCCAATAAGAGCTGTTATTTTGAATAGCCCGCTATTTCGGTAGATATCACTTTTGAAACTGTCATTTTTTGACATTTGACAAGTAGAAACTATGCCATTAATACAAATTGAACGATACACGCTTTAACGACGCATTGAACTTATTAAATTTCACTATAAAAATGGTGAAAATTTGGCAGAGACGGTTCGTAAAACTAAAACATTTTTGGGTCGTCGTGAAGCACTTTGTCGGACAGCAATGCAGAAATTGGTGGAAAAATTCGAACTGTTGGGACAAGTTAGTGATGTCAAGAATAAATCCCGCGCACGTCGCTCAAAAACAACTGAGAATATTGCTGCTGTACCCCAAAGTGTTGCAGAAAACCCAGGTTTGTCCATTCCTCATCGTTCTTTGGAATTGGGCATTCCACAAACGTCATTACACTGTATTTTGCATAAAGACTTGGGTCTTAAGACTTATAAAGTTCAGTTAACACAAGAACTCAAGCCGGCTGATCATCAACAACGTCGTGTCTTTGCTGATTGGGTCCTTGAAATGCATAGAAATGATCCGGAATTCCATCGGAAAATCATCTTGACTGATGAGGCCCATTTCCACATCGATGGTTACGTGAACAAGCAAAATTGTCGCAGCTGGAGCTCGAAAAACTCAAGAGTTATTATTGAAAAGCCTCTCCATCCTCAACGTGTGACTGTTTGGTGTGGTTTATGGTCCGGCGGGGTCATTGGACCTTACTTTTTCGAAAATGAGGCTGGAGCAACAGTTACGGTGAAGGGATTGCGTTATCGAGAGATGATTAATGATTTTTTATGGCCGGAATTGGATGGTACTGATCTGAACAACGTTTATTTTCAACAAGGCGGCGCTACGTGCCACACAAAAGTTTCTGGACCGTGTTATCTCTCGAAGAGGTGATCACAATTGGCCACCGAGATCTTGTGATTCCACACCTTGCGACTTTTCCTTTGGGGCCACGTAAAAGATAAGGTCTACGCAAACAGCTCAGCGTCGTTTCATGACCTCCAAGATGGAATTCGTGAGCCTATCGAAGACATAGGGCAGCCAATTTGCAATTTGGTTATGGAAAATTTCATGAAAAGGATATGGTCCTGTAGGCGTGGCCGTGGTGGATCATTTATCTAAAAAAATGCCATTGTTCTTTGAATATCAAAATAGCACCTCTTATTGGAAAAATTGTAGTAGAGCAGAAAGAACGGACGAACAAATACAACAAGATAACGAAAATGCGCGTGTGAGAATGTTGCTATTGCGTGCAAATCGATCACAAGAGACACGAGCCGAAAGACATCAATATCGACTATAGGAACGGAGACATTCTCTTCTGGTCGCAATTGACACATACAGAGCAAATGACCGACCACGCCAACAACTACATCGATCAATTACATCCGCTTCGTTCCTTCGTCTCACATTCGAGTATGAGCCAGATATTGAATATTCAGTTCATCCAAAAGTGCTGATTGGTGCAATGGACAAAGAATGTTCCCATTGTCATGCGCTCAAATTTAAACATGAGCCAGCTGGCATGTGCTGCGCATCAGGAAAAGTGCAACTACCAGAAATTGAGACACCACCAGAACCATTGAACGGCTTGCTCATCGGCACGGATACAGATTCAAACCTCTTCTTGAAGTCCATTTGGACATTCAATTCATGCTTCCAAATGACATCGTTCGGAGCAACAGAAATAGTTCATAATACTGCGGCAAATGGTCAACAATTCAATTCAACATTCAAAATCAGAGGCCAAGTGTACCACAAAGTGGGCTCATTGCTGCCAATGCAAAACGAAACACATAAATTTTTACAAATATACCTCATGGGCGGTGAGGACGCCAATCGCGTGAATGCACGTTGTGGCTATACTAACCTCATTTCTCCTAACGCCAGACGTATCGTCGGCGAGCTGGACGCCGTTTTGAATCGGCACCATGAATTATTGAAATTCTGCAAATCACACATGCACGAATTACAAAATGACGTGATTGTCATCAAATCTAATAAAACACCAGCTGGGGAATATGTGCGTTCATCGCTGACACACACCGTCCATACGACGTTGTCCGCTAATTTTCTGGAAAGGCACAAGACGGGTATTGCATAAACATTAAACAACGAGATCCCGCCACAGGTACTTCATTCATTATAAACATCATTACTTATTTTGAGATCATTTTAAAGAAAATTTATGAATATGTTGTACAGGAGCCGAAATAAACAAGAAAGTGAGCTCGATGGATTTTTATGCGTATCATATGATGATTCGACGTGGTCAGGACAAAGTAATTCTACGATGTCGTGAGCTGTGCCAACAATTCATTGTAGACATGTACTTGAAGGTAGAGATCGAACTACAGCGATTCATACGACAAAATGAAAACAAACTGCGTGCGGATTTTCACTTGCGAGACGCTATCAGGAACGGCGACACCGCCGAAATTGGTGACTCCATCATTCTACCTTCATCGTACGTAGGCAGCCCACGTCATATGCAAGAATACATACATGATGCTATGGCTTTCGTGCGTGAGTGCGGACGATCGTGTTTATTTATAAAGTTTACATGTTATCCTAAATGGCAGGTGATTACATCTTTGTTATTGCCGGGCCAAAACGCAATGCATCGTCATGATATTCAAACAAAAATTGAAGTCTTTAATGAGCTTCATTACAAAATTACACTTATTCGGTGCCACACGTTGCTGGATGTATTCGGTTAAATGGCAGAAGCGAGGATTACCTTATGCACACATTTTGATTTGGTTTATCGACAAAGTACGCCCTGAAGAAATCGATAGTGTTATTTCCGCGGAAATTCCAGATCCGTGTACTGATCAACTACTGTTCGATATTGTTACCACGAACATGATTCATGGCCCATGCGGTGACGTTTATCGCCTTTCATGGCAGATGAAAAATGTACAAAACGGTTTCCTAAAGATTTCACCACAAACGTCGACGGATATTCAATATATCGTCGAAGAAATACTGATAATGGAGGACAATCATTCATAAAAATATCAATAACGCAGATATTGACATTGACAATCGTTGGGTGGTACCATATTCGCCTCTGCTGAGCAAAACATTCAATGCTCGTATTAATGTTGAGTTCTGCAGTTATGTGAATGAAGGCAGCAATATGGCTGTGTTTCAAATTCAGAATACCGATGTGAATGCTAATCGATTGAATGACAACGACGAAATAAAGCGCTATTAAATTGGCAGGTACATCAGCTCCAATGAAGCTGTCTGGCTTATCTTTGGTTTCCCAATTCGGGACCTAGCAGTTATACATTTAGCCATTTATCTTGAAAACGGTCAGCGCGTATTTTTCTACAAGTATTGATGACAATTTTAATTACAAAATTACAGCTGCAAGATGAAATAGCCAATCAAAAGACAAAATGGAAAATAGAGCTGTAATATAAGATTAATATTCTTAAACGGAATAACTAATAGGGGCAAGTATGGGAAGATTTCATTTACAGGTACCGTAGGACAGTCCGTCAATGAAAATTGTGCAATATCACTGGACACTGCGGAATTTGCGTTTGACTTCATGGTAGATGATAAAGTCAGGGCCAATCATATGGCAACCATTCGCACATAATTGAACGACCTTTAAGCAATGAATTGGAATTTTAGGATTCTATCCAACTTATAAAGGCACCTGTTATTTGTTAAAATCGGATAGATAAGATAGTTAGTTAAATCAGAATACAGATGCCAATCAGCCCGAAATTCAATATAGGGTTGGCTTAAAATATCCAACAGCACACAAAATAATACACACAGAGAAAAATACATAAAGGCAAAAAACAAATATGTAGAAAGATGATGAATGTGAGAAATGAAAGAAAGCATATTATGAAAACTTAGAAAACAGAACAAATAATAACAATGATAGATAGACTGATGGAAGGTAGTTAGAGTCGTACACAGTCAAAACATAAATGAGCCATTTATTCTGAAAGTGGCATCAGTCACTTTTCACAAAAATCAAACTAGTTATAATATTGCTTACAATGGGCCCCGCCAGGATTACTTTCAAGGAGGTCCATCTTCATCTACACAATACACTATTAACTAAATCTCTTTCTTTCTCACACAAGCGTACAGCAGAAAAACAAATAGCAGTTAGTGAAGTGTACAAAAGTATGTGAAGTGTACAAAAGTATCAGTCACCCTACCACATCCAAAATACATATTCATGTTTTGCAGTGCATAGAGCTATTAAATTAATAAATAATAAAGTTCTAAGCATATCTTCACTTCGTAATAACAGCTTTCTATTATTTGTTGAAAACGTAGTTACTGCCGAAAAGTTTATCAACACCAAGGAACTTCATGGCATCTGTAAAATAAAATGCGCATATCACGGCAATCTCAATCAGCGCAAGGGCACCTTTTATGCACCCTACCTCAACAATATTCTAGAAGAAAAAATTATTGGAGAACGGAAATCGCAGGGAGTAGTAGGTGTATTGAAATACGACAAGCAAGTCGACAATAAATCCGTCCCAACTGGAGCTGGCATTTGATTTATAAAAGATCCAAGCAAGATAAATATTTCCAAATCAAAGAATATATACCAAATCCAATGATTTGCAAGAATTGCCAATTAATCTGCCACACAGCTAAATTTTGCAAAAACAAACTACTTATGTGCGAAAGATGCAACCAGGAGCCTCATGAACCATCCGCATGCACACGTACTCAATGTGCTAATTGCGAAGGAGAGCACTCAGCCAACAACAAAAGTTGCCCAAAATATGCAGAAGCTCGAGAAATACTAACAATTAAAACCAAAGAAAAATGCTCAATGTACGAAGCTTAATCAAAATTCTATCAAAAATCCACTCAACCTCTACCAACAACACTATCCTACTCCGAAGCTGCCTCTACTAATACAACAAACACCTGAAAACACTTTAAATTTAAGGAAGAACAAAAACACAAAAACAAAAGATCAAAATTCAAAAGTAAATGCAACAACTAAACGAAAATACAAACAATGAAGAAAAACAAACAACGTCACTAAAATCAAAAATTAATAATCAAACAAGACAGTCGAACAATCAGGAGGTGTGGAAATGTGCTCTGCAGTGCAGTGATATCAATAAATATAAATAAAGAAACATACAAAAGATAAAAAGACAAAAAGTGAACCAAAAATTTGAATAGAACACAAGGTGTGAAACATAAATAATAAAATTAATTAAAATGTAAAAGAAAAAAATAATAAATACAACAATAATTTTGTTTCTGGAAGCGCAAAACATAAAAATATCCTCAGTGAAAGTAAAAGCAGAGAAAGCACAGTAAAAACAACAACTGTAATTTGCATCACTTTGTTGTAAATTAGAGATAAGAACAAAAGTATACCCAAAACTAGTACATACAAATTTAATTGCCAATGCCCAAGATGTGGGCATATCGTCAGGAAAAAGGTCGCGCTTTCGCCAGAAGTGAGCCTGCTTGATGCATTAAATGCGATCAAACCGGTAGAAATTAAGTTAGAAGCGAAAATTGAGGCAGTAGAAACTAAAAATCCAAGCGCCGAAGATATCAAGGCCATTGTAAGAAAAACCAATAAGGAGACGAATAAAGAGGTTCTTGATAAAATATCGAGTATGGCAGAAGATGTAGCTGAACTAAAAAAACAAAATATTGAAATGAAAGTCGAGTTAGAGCAACTAAAAGCGGAAAAGGAAGCTGACCGAAAACGGATTGCGCAGATGGAACAACATAACAAAGGCAAGAACTTGATATTCAAAGGGCTGCCAGCAACCAAGGTAGTTCATGACGAAGAGAAGAGGGTATGTAAAGAGTGCTTACAGTTACCATCGGCCTCAGTGGTGAAAGCAACGAAGAGGATTGCGGAGTGAGGTGGTAAAGTGACTGCGTTGGATGAGTTTGACTCGGAAGAGGGGTCGGTTTTGAAACGCACAAACAAGCTGGCAGGTTCATCCATCTACATAGAACGCGACTTCAATGCTAACCGCTCATTAAACAAAAGGTGATGCTGCAGCTTAAATCGGCGATATTGGCTACAAACAACTTAAAAATCGGGAATAAATGGTTTAGGTCGAATCGCGAAAAAAAATTGATGCAAACCTGCAGAAAGGTGGAATTACGCTCAGGGAGCTGTATGGAAACGACGCTAAATTAATTTCCATAGATTATAAGTACTGATTCGACAAGCTACAAAAAAACTTATAAAAACAATTTGCCAAAATACACAAATTAGTCTAATCTCCTACAACGCTCATGGCCTGCAAAGTAAATTTTTATATCCAGATGATACTAATGAAGATATCAATGTTGAGGGGACGCCACCAAATTTAAGTCCAGAACAACATCAGATTGAAGATTATATTAGTGCAATGGCGTCACCAAAGAAAGAACAACAACAACAACAAGAAGATATGGTTGTTGATGTAGTTGGCAGTGGTGGAATTGTAGAGAAATGTGAATTTAAACACGACAGTGGTGATACAAAATCTCTTATTCAAGTTCATCATGAATCGTCTGTACAGCAGACAATTGAATCATCTTCCTCCAGTGTACTAATGCCGTTTAAGGTAGAAACTAAATATCAGGATCAGTATGATGATGTTGATATATTACGTTCACCTAGCCCTGGCGGACAAATTGTTGCCGAAGATAATCTGGTTAAGATAGAACCTGAAGATACTAGTGGAGCAGCTGAGGATGACAAAATGATGTAGAACGTGAGGAAAGTCAAGCTTGTGATAAATTTGAAGAAATGTTTAAAATTAAACAAACAGAAGAACAGAAAACATCGGTCAGTGAACAACAACAACAAACTGAAGCAATAAAATCAATTGATGTTGTAAAGAATGAAGAACAAAAATTAAAACCACAAACAGAAGCTAATGACACCAAGATTTAGAGTGAGAATTTAGAGGCAGAAGTAGCATCATCATCAACTCTTAAAATTGAATTGAAACCAGATGTTTCTTATGTCAAACATGATAAATTAAACTCCGCCTCCGTGATAAAGACAGAAAAGTCGATGAAATTTGAGCAAAATTTGTCAACTCCAAAAACTGAAAAACATAGTAGCCCTGGTTTTCTTGTCAAACCTGAGAATCAAATGTCAAGTAACAAAGTGACGACAAATGCAAAAGTCGTTAGTAATATGTCATCCGAATCTTTAGAAGAGAAGAAAACCATAAATTAATATAATAAATTACAAAACAAAATTAAAAAATCAGTTGATTCTTATGAATGGAACGAGTACCATGTGAGAATGATCAACCAACTTATAAAAGTAGAAAATGAAAAAAAGGAAAGAAATTAATTGATGAATACAACATCAAATCAATGTTTGGTACACAAAAAATAAAATAAAAATAATTTCTAAATGAAGAATATACCAAAAAACACTTCCTAAATATATACGAAATCCATTGATAAAGTGTCATTACATAGCATTTTGCAATTTACTTAATTAGAGATCAAAAGATACAAAAAAAAAAAAATAAAAATAATGTTATTGAAAAATGAAATGACAAAAATCATAATTGTGGCGATTTGGATAATTGAACACTGGTAGTACATTTTGCTGGTACGAAAGTGATGATTTCAAGTCAAGACATAATACCGAATTTACCATCTTAACAAACTCTATCTCTTAATTATAAGCATTATTATAAATATTAAAAATATATATTATAATATAGCGAGAAACCAAACGTACAAATGGTTTCGTTGTTGGAATTGGAGTCTGATTTTAAAGAAGATAAAGCAAAAAAGGTATTTAACACTTTACACCTAACCAAGGCGAATCCTTTCTGATGATGATATAGCGCGTTTGTTATTGCGCGACGATGAATTATCTGATAGCGAAACTGAAGATAATGTGGAGATGGATGATTTTGAAAGTGATTATCAGTCAGAAGAGTCGTTTGATCTTAAGGACGATGAAGACATTACAGAGTGGGTTTCTCCTGATTTTATTGATGATGCGCTGGTGCCACAAATACCTTCTGTTGCATCTGAAGCGAGCACAAGTAGTGATCCAAGTATAATTTCATTCATTTCATTGATTTATTAAACATTTTAATATAGTTTTTATAGGATCAATATTTTTAAATTTTTTCCACAACCAAGCTCACGAATATTGCGCTCTTCGTTATCTTCTTTGTGAGTCATTGAGATCAACCCAAGAGAGACTTTGAGTTCCGTTGATCGTGCTACGATTGCTTTTGCCTATCAGATATAATTTAAGGTGTATGTGTATCTACGCACAAGAGTATTGCCAAAGTCCATTATCTACAAAGACTGGACAATTGGACAATTCCCTCAAGAAATTGTGTTTGCTCTCAAAATTGTAAAATAAACAATTCCAATTTTTTTTTTTTTTTTGGAGCGCTGGCTTAACAAAGCGCGTCGGGAAAGATACTCGTGTATAAAATGCCACGAATTTTCTCCTTTCATATATTTTCGCAAATTTTGTGTTTGAAGTTTTGTTATATCTTAAGAAATACATTCAAATAATTCCAATATTTATGGTATATGACACCTATAAGAAATATTGGATATGGTATGATAAATTTCAAATGAAATGATTTCCTTGCAAAAAAACAATATAAATGAGTTCAATTCATTATTATTATTATTATATATTGTTACAAAATTTCCAATTTGTCTGACAGCTTAAAAATTACACAAACTAGAAATCTGGTGTCAGTTGGTGAGCGGATACCAATCGGTGTGGTGTGAGGGTGATGTGGCATGTGCAGCGATCTGACGGAGGCAAGTGGCGACGTGGTGATCCAATGGCGACTTGCAGCTCGACGTGGTTATCCAACGGCGACAGGCAATGCAAAAACACCCAAAAATTTTATCTTTGCTCGCGTCCAAAAGTCCAATATGGAGGTTTATTTTAGGTTAGTTAAGCAAAACCTGCTACTCGTTTTCTTTTTCTTAATGTCATTGACTTCTCATTTGTTACTGCTTCATTTTCTTTTCTCCTAATTCAGCTGTTCCACAACAGGGCTCCTTGCATTTATTAAAGTGCTGCCAAGGTGTCCTGGAAATGATCGATAGTTATCGATCATTTTTCTAACAGTATATATCATTATATAATATAAAGTAAAGTCGAAATTTAATGAAGTTTGAAGACTGATTGCTTCGCATGCACCGGATTTTAAAACCATTTTCACTGTCATTTTATAAATTAAGGTTTTCATACACATAAAGAATTGATTAAACAATAAAAATATTTTATTTATTTTCAGTCATCATACGAGGGGTACTAAGTATATTTCGGGATCTGGCAACACTAATGTCAATAGCTAAAATCTAGCCACACCATAATAAAGTTTCGCATTTTGTAGCATAAACGTTCTCACAACGTTTTGATATACAAGTGCTATTTGTTTCGTTTACAGTGAGTTTGGAAAATCAATTTGGCACAAAAATGGAAATTTCAACATCTTCTGGTTTATTATCCACTGATACAGCTGTTGTTATAGTTTGACTTTGATATGACGTTGTTTCCTGAATTTCCGGTGAGAGCATTGATGTTCCATCAGATTCTGATGTTACTGCATGTATTTCTTCATTATCGGAATCATTAACATTATTAGCAATGACATTCTTGCGTCGCTTACGTTACGTTGCACCACCACCTGTACTTGATGAACTATACGAACGACTTGCTTTTCGCTTCTTTTTCCGTGTTGCCATGGCAGCCTTACGAGTTGATTGAGACGGTGTCGTCGTACTGTTAGGAGTTGCAACTTGTTGATCTGAACTTGAATTTAATCTTTTACCCGCAGGAGATGCAGGTGAATTATTTTAACTATTTTGTCGCTTTGTTTGTCTGGTTTCCTTTTTACGTGAATCTTGTTTTTCCATTTTTTCTATTGCACGCAAAATGGCTTCCATTTTACGATCCTCACGTGATAGTTTCGGTTTTTCTTTAGGTGTTGATGAGACTGGTTTTGTTGATGATGACGCTGCTGGTGATGTTGAAGGCTCAGCAGCACCAGTAGAATTATCATCAACAAAACCAGTCTTATCAACACCTAAAGAAAAACCGAAACTATCACGTGAGGATCGTAAAATGGAAGCCATTTTGCGTGCAATAGAAAAAATGGAAAAACAAGATTCACGTAAAAAGGAAACCAAACAAACAAAACGACAAAATACTCAAAATAATTCAATTGCATTAAAGTAGAAAATGAAAAAAAAGAAAGAAATTAATTGATAAATACAAAATCAAATCAATATTTGGTACACAAAAAATTAAATAAAAATAATTTCTAAATGAAGAATATACAAAAAAACACTTCCTAAATATATACGAAATCCATTATTACATAGCATTTTGCAATTTACTTAATTAGAGATCAAAAGATACAAAAAAAAACAAATAAAAATAATGTTATTGAAAAATGAAATGACAAAAATAATAATTTTATTGTATTTAAACTTTTAAAATCAGTTAGGATGGTACATGACAGAACGAATACAATCATCCTACAGATGGAGACTTTAAATATATATTTATTTTACCTGTGAAGTGAGTCTTATTGCAGTAATCTTATCTTTGTATATAAAATTCGAGTGTACGAATTTGATTAATTCTTCTTTTCCTAAACGACTGGACCAATGGTCACCCGGATGGGTCTAATCTACAGTTGATTATTTGGTTTTAGCGAACTCGTATCATAGTTCAAAGGTGGTTCATATGGTAGAGTGCTGATCTCGTACAAGGATGTTATTTATATTTCGGGAATAGCGAATAATAACAAAAATTTTTAAATGAAAACGGCTTTATTGTTTTTCAAAATATTCACCATGATGATCAATGAACTTTTGCATTCGTTCAAACCATTTATCATAGCAGTTTTTCCATTCCTTCTCTATCTCACGATATGTCACATGACGATCTTGCATTATCAGTTCATGCACTGCATCGATGTTTTGTGGCACAACAACCGACTTTAAACGACTTTCACGGAATTCGTCGACGACCGAACTACGACCACGATTGAATTCACAATACCAGCGATATATTGTGGTTTTTGATGATGCTTTATCGCCATATAAAGAACTGAGTTCATCGATACATTCTTGTTGAGATAATCCACGTCGAAAGTTGTGAACAATTATACAACGAAAACGTTCTCTTGTAATTTGCATTTTTTTGCCAAATTGATTTTCTAAACTCACTGTAAACGAAACAAATAGCACTTGTATATCAAAACGTTGTGAGAAAGTCTATGCTAAAAAATGCTAAACTTTATTATGGTGTTGCTCTATTTTAGCTATTGACATAAGTGTTGCCAGATCCCGAAATATACATAGTACCCCTCGTATGATGACTGAAAATAAATAAAATATTTTTATTGTTTAATCAATTCTTTATGTGCATGAAAACCTTAATTTATAAAATGACAGTGAAAACGGTATTAAAATCCAATGCATGAGAAGCAATCAGTCTTCAAACTTCTTTAAATTTCGACTTTATTTTATATTATATAATGATATATACTGTTAGAAAAATGATCGATAATTATCGATCATTTCCAGGACACCTTGGCAGCACTTTAATAAATGCAAGTAGCTCTGTTGTGGAACAGCTGAATTA
>JBAMAV010000360.1:0-104005 GCA_037043315.1 Amiota communis
TGCAGATCTTATTAATTGAAATGTGATGGCGCACAAGTTGAGGAAGAGAGAAGAATGAAATAGTTAATAGAAACCATTTAACTTAACTTAACTTAGAAATAAGTTAAGGCGTATGTGTGAGTGTGTGTAAGGTCATTTTCAATGATGGCGTCGTTTACGAATTTCGTAAAGACAGTTAATTTTTTACATTTTTATTAATATTATTTATATATTTTGTTTGAATGCGTATTTCCCGAATGTTTATTTTTGATATCTGGTGCCGGGAAAGTGGTTCTATTGGACCAAAAGCAGATAAGATTTTAGAAATAGTGAAACACAGGATTAAAGATCAAGGATATGAAGCAGACCAGACAGGGTTATCAAATTGTATAACTTACACAAGTAAAAACTTTCAATATTTTCAGCAAAGCAGTAATGAATAATATGCAAAAGAGCCTCAAAAAACAAGTCCAAGAAAGCCGTTATGAATTTGGTTTATCGCCACTTGGGAAACACAAAATTCAAATAGAATTTCGTAAAAAAATGGGATTGACGAACCTAGAGGTGGAGGTAGTGGGACGTCATATGAAGCAAACACGGCAAGAAGCTTTCTTCATGTTAAAAACCTAGATATAGTCGCTGAAATTACTGGTACAATGATAGATTTGATCGGAAGATGTGCAACATTATTGCAGGCTATGTTTTCAGGATACAAAATCAATGCTGAACAATTTGGACAATATACAATATACCAAATACATATACATTTATATATAATTAGACTGCAACATACCAATAAAATATCACGAAATGCAACCAAGACAGATTTAATTCAAAGATTGCTTTTAAGCTCTGATCCATTTATTACTGGGCAAAGAAAATTACCTTGTAAACGAAAGTCTAATTTAATGAAAGCTGCTTTTTATTTGATAGATGCTTAAATGTAAATGCGTATTGTGTTTTGTATAGTAATAAACTATGTAATCAATTATAAAATGTAATTCAATTTTCAATGAAAAAAAAGTCAGAAAAAATTTTTGGGCGTGCCCAACCACCCCCATTTTTTCATAATATATTATTATCTTTTAGTTTACATATATCCCAAGTTTCAGGCCTCTAACTCCTTTGGAAGTATTTTTGGCCACTGGCTCCAACAGTCCGACCACTGTGCGCTGTGGCAATTCTGAGAAATAAAAATTGAAATTTTGTGAAAAATACATGATTTCGAACATATTGCTGTGTGTGCACATAGTTTTGGCAGCTCCCGTTTTCATTCCTGCTACGTATTTTTTTAATAGATTACAAAAAAAATTACAATTAAAATTTTACTTAAATATATTATGTGCCATCACCAGCAGTTCATTGCCACGCAACAAAAAGAAAGAACAAGACTATCGAAAATCTCCTAAATGAAACTAAATTTACCAACACTACCATTACAGAACACCGAGTTTAGGCAGAACTCGCACAGAACTCGTGTTCTCAGCTACAACAACTACAAATTTCGTTCATTTTCCCTGTGGTTGTTTTAATTTGAACTCAAGATCTGTGCGAGTTCTGCCAGAACTCGAGTTCTTCTCTGTCTGAATACACTATTTCTCGCTGGTCAATTGTTGTTTTTCAAAATAACTTCAAATGGATGTCATCTACACTGATTTTGGTAAGGCTTTTGACAGCGTCTATCACTTCTTACTCCTTAAAAAATTGGATAGCTTTGGTCTCGCCCCTAGTTTAGTTAGCTAGATTACATCCTATCTAACTTACAGAACCCAAAGAGTTTTCTTTAAAGCAGCTATATCTAAGACTATTCGTGTAACTTCTGGTGTCCCACTAGGTAGCCACTTTGGTGCGTTATTATTCAATATTTTTATAAATGATTTGCCATAAAACATTCTAGTGTCTTGATGTATGCTGATGATGTAAAGTTATGCTTATCTATTGTATCTCCTATCCAAAAAATGTTTCTTCAACAAGATCTTGATTCCTTATCACAGTGGTGCACCATGAGCTACCTCAATCTGAACGGTGACAAATGTAAAACTATGTACTTTAACCGTAAAAATTTAATTTTAAACAGTTACCTCATTAATGATCACACTCTTGAACGTGTCACACAATTCAATGATCTGGGTGTTTTGATGGATTCTAAGCTGCATTTCGGCATGTATATCTCTTCTATCATTAATAAAGCTCGAGGCGTTCTAAGATAAATTAAACATTGGTCTTAAGAGTTTAATGATCTTTACACTACTCAACTATTATTCACCTCTTTGGTTAAAAGAAAAAATTCTTGAATACGCATCTTGTATATGGGACCCACAGTTTAAAAAGTAAAGTGATAATATTGAATCTGTTCAAAAACAATTCATGCTTTTTGCACAGTGAAGTCTACACTGGGATCCTAACATCAACCTTAAATCGTGCCAAAGCAGTCTTAAGTTAATCCACCTCCCAAAACTATTTAGTCGTAGGACGACTCGTGGTATCACTTTCCTGCACAATCTAATTGTTGGTTGTATTTTTTCCCCATCTTTGCTTGGAAGCATAAATTTTAATTTTCCTTCTCGGATTACAAGGAATTTTTCCCCTATGTTTATTGGGACCTGTAAGACCACTTATTTACAGCACGAGCCATTTCACGTTTTATGTCAATCGTACAAACTATACCTTGACCTGGTATTTAACTCTACAAGGTGGCGCAAAAGAAATCACCCTATTGGAACATGCTCTCATTTTTGCAAATGGCCGCCAATGTCAAATCTGTTTTGACATTTGTGGACTAGACAGATACAGAATACAAGTGAATAAGCCATGGAGCGATACACTCCCCAAGAACGCGGAATAATTGTGTCTATTTTTTTGCGTAACAATTCGTCCGTTGTGTTGGCGCAGCGTGAATTCCGTCGCCGATTTCCCCGCCGTCCGACACCGACTGCGCAAACACTGCGCCGTTTAGCCACTAACCTTGAAGAGTATGGGACCACACGAGACGTTGCCAAGAGTGGCCGGCCCCGGAGCGCCCGTTCTGCCGTGAATATCGCCGCTGTAGCCGAGGACGTCGAAATGAGCCCCGAAACATCGACCAGACGACGTGCCACGCAATTGGGCCTCAGCCGGCGGTCCCTGCAACGAATTTTGGTGAAAGATTTGAACATGTTTCTCTACAAAGTTCAGTCCGTGCATCAGCTGCTGCCTGCCGACCGCCAAACGCGCGTAACTTATGCCCAAGCTATCCTCAATCTCGACACCGAAGTGGACGATTTTTCGACCAAAATCATAATATAATCATAATTCTAAAGGTCTAAATAAACATAATCAAAAAACAGAATCGAAGTTTTTCATTTAGAAAAAAAATAAGAGCCAAACAACATCGGATGACTTCTTTTGCGCCACCTTGTATTTCTTCTGATCAGATAAAATTCAATCTTAATTGGCGTGGGATAATTTAGTAGTTAATTAAAAAAAATGTCCGGCTTCGAAGTCTGACGTCATTTAGTTTGCGGCTTGGGAGTGTTGAACAGAAACGGCTGAGAAAGAGACAATGGATGACAATCTTACCTACAATTATGATATTCTTCATTCCACTCATCTTTGAAACACATGTTGACAACATAAATAAGTATTCCCAATGAAGTCTGGTCCATGCACTTTGCTAATTCTTCCCCCTATCCTTCTTAACTCTCCACAAAAAAATTTTCTTAACAATAGTCTTTTTATTTCTTTGTTTACAAACAAAACACAGCTGATTGAATTCCGCTGAGTGCAAGTAATCAAAGTATTTTTATGATTGATTTTTAGTCAGCGTTATCACTACATTGTGATTGATTTTGTGAGTTAGACAGTCACAGTGAACACCAAGTAATCGGAAAATGTCTGCGATTGGTTCTGCTGAACGCGCACATTTATTACTAGGCCTACACTGTCCGTCCGTCAGAGAACTCCATCTAGTGAACCATAATTCAAATTTTCACAGAGTGTGTAGTTCAATTGCGTGGAGAACGACAAATTCTAAAAATAAAATAAAGTTAAAGACATAGACATAAAGACAGACCCAAAATTAAATTCATGTTCTTCATTGAAAAACTTTTGTTACCTACCTTATCGAACTGAAATTTGGGCACTATAAATGTGTGATTCATTTTCACTAAACATGTAAATTTCAAGATCCTAGAGTAACTTGGAAGGGTACCCCATTCAAATCTATATAAACCACTGCACTTATTTTGACAAAAAAAATACCAATTGAAAGGTAATTTTTACTAGATGCTAACTGTAAATAAATTATCAAAATAGGTCCTAAGGTTTAGGCGTAAAAAATGTATTAAAAATAACCGCTTTTTAACAACAATAACAATACACAGCTGTTGATGTATTCATGTGTGCGCGCAGTAGAATAAGAGACTAGAGAGGTTTGTGTGCCTCTTTCTTCTGTTCTAATGCTGTATTGTATGTATTTTGTTATTATTATATATACGGCCGTGCTCCCATTTTCACTTACTTTTGCGATTTGCGTTTTCAGCCAAATCGTACGTTTTGTGTTTTAGTTGCTCCCGAATTCGCAAATTTGTTATCGATATTTCCCATTTCCACTTTATTTCTGCCATTGCAAAAAGAGTTGCCAATGGCTACAACAGTTTCATTCTCAAAGTCCACATTGACATTGTAACTGCGCACATGCGTTATTGGGATACGAATATCTTTTTTTTATTCACTAATTAATTATAACTAGCTTCATAGATTTAAAAAATAGAAAATACTTTATAAAAAAAATGTTCCACATGATTTATTCGTTCCTATATTTGCTATGGCAGCCCTGACATACCTGATAATCGCTTACTATCGATTATTTATCGGACCAACCAAATCGCAATACTTTTATAATTGGTGAGGCTTCATTTCTGATTATACAAAACATATTTTGAAATATTATTGAAAAGTCCAAACATAATTTTAGATATCAGTTAGTTGCTTAATTTTCCGAAAATTGTCATTTACTTTTCATTACACGAGCATTAAAGCTACCGATTTGAAATCGCAAAAATTTTGCGTTTTACGAATTCCGAAGCACCTAGAATTGCGATTTCAAAAGTAAATCGCAAGATTTTTGCGATTCCGAAAATGGGAGCACGGTCAATAAATGCATAAACTTATATATATTGTATATCACTTTTTAATGTTCTAAGAAAGCAGAATTTGCATACTCTGAACAAACAAATGAGAACAACATTATCCATGACAGCGATAGAGACAACAAAGATCTTAGTGAAGAATAAAAGAATACAAGAATGAAATAGTCAAAGCAGACATACATAAGTTAACGTTTAGTTGTGAGCCGTTGATGTTGTGAGCGCATTTGAATGGGAGAATAGAGAAGTTTGTCTATTACTGTCTTCTGTTCTAATTCTGTATTGTATGTATTATGTTGCAAAATCTATCTTCTATATAATTAAACGGCAAACATTGAATTTGTGAACCCTTTCCTGCTTAAACCACTGAACTTATTTTGACAAAAAAAAAATACCGATTGAATGGTAATTTTTACATTTGCTAACTGTAAATAACTTATCAAACTAGGTCCAGAGGCTTAGGCGTAAAAAATGTATTTAAAATAACCGCTTTTTAACAACAATAACAATACACAGCTGTTGATGTGTGCGTATGTGCGCGCAGAAGAATAAGAGAATAGAGAGGTTTGTGCGTTTGTGTGCCTCTTTCTTCTGTTCTTATGCTGTATTGTATGTATTTTGTTGTTTATATATATAAATGCATATACTTATATGTGTATCACTTTTTAATGTTCTACAACAAAGATCTTTGTGACAACTGCACAACAACAATCACATGGCTTTACATAACCAATGAGCGTACAGCAATAGAACAGAAGAGAGTGATACACAAACTTCTCTATTCTCCCATTCTACTGCGCTCCCAACATCAACGGCTGTGTCTGACTATGTGCAAGAGATGTGCAACGGAGACATCGTTTTATCAATCATACAATTTATTTTTGGGTATACCAAAATTGGTAATAAGAAGCGCTGACGCCCGTCACTCAGATATTGCTATTGCAGCAGTATACATGTTCCTTTCGCTTATTTTTAATTATTTTTATAATTTATCCATACAATTTTATAGGCTTTGACGCCTGTGTGGTATAAATCAGCATAATCGGTATTCTTAACAGTTACCAAGTGTTTTGTGTCTGGTTTGCGAAAAGTTTTGCGACTTTTATTTATATGTTTTTTTCATAATTTTAACATTATTCAATATGCCTTCCCGACCTACTTTAACTGGTATAAATCAGCGTAGACGCCACAGAAATAACATGAGATCACTTAGAAATGTAATCGCAAGAACTTCAAATGATCAAAATATTGATTTACTGAATGGAACGTATAAAATTGCATTGAATTTAATTCCCCGTAATTTTGAGTCTTTTAGCTGTGGGTCTTTAATATAACGTTGTGATTTCTGTTCAGCAAAACTTTTTCAATCTGAAATTACTTTACGTAACACTAGCGCTTTTACTTTGTGTTGTCATAAGTGATAAGTTGCAATACCACCCCTCATTCAGAATGTTCTTTTTATGAATTTAGTTCAAGGTTTGAACTCAAATGACAATGTCCTTAAACAACGCTCCAAGAATTACCTTGATAATATTCGTTCTTATAATGCTTCATAAATTTAAATTAGATGATAGATTTTTGAATGGAATTCATCATTTTAAGATTCAAGACGTATTTTGCCACGGATCTGCTTCAATTACGTCGGGTTTTGGTGATCCGGCATTTGCACAGCTTTATTTTTACGACGTTGAAACTGTTGTACGTCATAGAATGCTAATGGATGTAATGTGTCTATTATGTATGAATAAGCTAATGAGTTAGATCATGTAAATGTGTTTGTACGTTCTTTTAGGTCAATGGCTGAATATTTTCACGGTCCTGAAAATACAACTGCTAATGTTTGTATGATGATTAAGGTGAATAAAGAGTGTGATCTTCATCGATATAACGATGCTATTCAGATTGATATTGCAGCTATTTTTAGAAGCGATGACGGTGACATGCCTTTTGAGAGAGGTAAATTTGTTTTTCCGAATTTTTCACGAGAACTTCATAATGTTTCTGTTTTGGACTTTTCATTAGATCCGTTGGCATAGCCTTTGTTGCTTCCTATTGTTGATACCGGTTGTCACATAAAAATGCTTCTACTTCTAATGCTAATGCTCCTCGAAACAAAGTTACTATGTTACAGCATACACGTTATCATCTTGCTATTTATGATGATTTTAGTCTTCTGCATTCTTCCCAAAAATTATTTCTTCAGTGGATCGTTGATATGTACGTTCGAATTGAAAGTACCAGATTACATTTCATTAAACAAAATCAGGCTGCTCTACGTGCTGACCTTTATAATAACATAAGTGATTTTATAAATCAAAATCCAAATGGTAATGATTCTAGAGTTGGTCATAAAGTAATTTTGCCTTCCACAATCATAGGTTCTCTCAGAAATATGTTCCAGAATTACTTAGATGCTATGCGTATTGTACAGCGAAAGGGAAAACCTTCTTTATTCATAACTATCACATGTAACCTAAATTGGCCCGAAATTATCGAAGCATTAAATGGGGCTAAGGCTCATCAACTTGGTAGTTAATAATCAGATATTCGGTAAAGTTAATGCTATTATTTACACAATTGAATTTCAAAAACGTGGTCTCCCTCATGCACATATTTTGTTGACTTTGGAAAATGATGATAGAGTTGATAGTATTGAAAGTAGTGATAAAATTGTTTCTGCTGAAATTCCTGATCCTCATACTCATCCAAAATTACATAACTTAGTAAAAAGTCATATGATTCATGGTCCCTGCGGTGTTCTTAATCCTAATTCAGTGTGCATACGAGAAGGAAAATGTTTTAAAAATTTCCCTAAAGGTTTCTCAGAACGTACTCATGATAGTGTGAATGGTTATCCAGTATATAGACGTCGTGACTATGGTGTTTTTGTTGATGTTCGTGGGCATAGTGTTGATAATAGATTTGTGGTCTTATACAACGCGTATCTTTTAGCTAAGTTCAATTGTCATTTGAATGTTGAAGTTTGCACGACTGTTAAGAGTGTCAAATATATTGACAAGTATGTTTATAAAGGGTATGATTGTGCGACTTTAGAATTTGGTGTTGAGAATGTTGGGCCGAATGAAATCGTGATATATGAGATCCGAAATTTCTTAAATGGTAGATTTGTTGGTTCCACTGAGGCTGCTTGGAGGATATTTGAATTCCCAATTCCATTATTTTTAAATTATGTAAAACAAACGAATTCTCCAAGACAATTGCGAGAGTTATTTGGGTTTATTTGTGGTTTGAATGTTCCAGCGAATGTGTTACTTTTGTGGAATGAATTCAAAGATGATATGAGTGAAGATTTTCTTACAGACTACAGTCAAGATATTTCTTATAATCGAACTCTTCTAATAATCGATGATATTTTTCAGACTCATAATACTTCATATCAAGAGCTTGGTCTTCCAATCCCTGTTTATTTCCCTGTTGATTCTGTTTTCAGTGATAATACTAACCGCGTTGAAGAAGAAAATATTTTTGAAGATATGTTTAATAGCGCTAATGATGAACAACGTAATATTATAGATAGTGTTTTACGAGAAGTTTTGAATCATGATACTGGGAGCAATGTATTTTGTTTAACGGATCGCGCAGGTTGTGGGAAAACTTATGTCCAAACAGCAATTATTCGTAAATTAAATTCATTAAATCTTCGTTGTATACCCACAGCTTTCAGTGGTATCGCTTCTACTCTCTTGATCGGTGGCAGGACCTTACACAATGTGTTCAAATTACCAATTCCATTATTGGAAAATTCAGTTTCAAATATCAGTCCTAACAGTAGTCAAGGAAGATTCCTCAATTCTGCGTCACTGATTATAATCGACGAAATTTCTATGTGTCCTCTTTATGCTATTAAATTAATTGATAGATTGCTGAAAGACTTAAAATCGGGAGAGAATAGAGACAAATTATTTGGGGGGAAAACAATTTTGTTATGCGGTGATTTTAGACAAATCCTGCCAGTGGTTCCTCATGGTTCACGTGTTACCCTCATAGAAAATTGTATAACATCATGGTCTAAATTTCGAAACTTTCATCATGTCACTTTAACTCGAAATATGAGGGCCCTTTCTCATGAAATTCAATTTGTTCATTATGTTATATCACTTCGTAACGGTGAAATGGAAGCTTTTCCTCAGATCGGTTCGGATATTGTTGAAATACCGAATAATTTAATTTGTGAACTTGTAAACATCATCAATGATATATTCCGGAAACTTTTTTATCTACTGACATTTTGAATTCAGTTATTCTGGTTGCAAAATATGATGATTGTTCGTTTATAAATTTAGAATTTGGAGAGGAGCAGGTTACTACAGCTTTGATAAAATTGTCAGTGATGATGCACGTGAACATAATAATTTTCCTATTGAGTTTTTGAATACTGTTTTGGGGTTAAAAGGGCAGATATGCGTACCACATAGCCTCTATCTGTCAACTTTCCTACTCTCACCTTCACGTGGTAAACCCTGTTAATCCCTAGCACTCTTTCGAACGATCGGGTAACCAACCCCGGTGTAGTACATGGAGCGGGAGTCAAACGAGAGAGGGAGAAACTTCCAGCGTCTGGCCATCACAGTAGATGCGGCTGAAAGCGGGCGTCTGACATGCAGCATGCGGCTCGCTATACAAACGTGTTTAAAATGGTCATTGTTGGAGACCTGAAATTCTCAACACGTATCCCACTGACGCACAAGGGGTTGCGCAAGGTTGGTAACCTAGCCATAAAACTAAATTACCCAAGAAACGGAAATTCCGCCCTATGCACTAACTAAAGTGCGGCACTATATTATAAATTTAATTGTAATGTAGTGTCAAGGAATGTATATATATATATAAATGGTCTGCCTCCCCATAAATTGATTTTAAAAGAAAACCGTATTGTATTATTAATACGGAATTTAAATACAGGAATAGCATTAGTTAACGGAGCTCGTATGCGCGTAAAGCGAATGCACCGAAACTCAATAGATTGCGAGTTGTTAACAGGTGTAGCGCGTAATATTCGAATTGTAATTCCCCGTATTCATTTTATTTTATTCGGGAACTCTTTTACCGTTCAAATTTCAAAGAACTCAATTTCCATTCATTCCAGTCATTCCAGCTTTTGCGATGACTATAAATAAATCCCAAGGTCAAACGTTTCAAAAAGTTAGAATTTCGTTGAGACAGCCTGTGTTTAGTCACGGACAATTGTATATTGACGCCAATAGAGTTCGATCATTCAATGGATTGCGATTTTATATTTCTGAGACATCAAATCAGGGCCATTTATCACGTGATAATAGAGTTTTCACAAAGAACATTGCTTATATAGAAGTTATTAGCACTTAAAAAAACAAATGTTTTTTTCTAGAATGCGGTCGATTGTGTCAGCCCCGGGTTCCCCTAGTTCAAATTAATCGGGTATGTGCTAGAAACCGCTTTCGTCTCAATATTAAGACGATTTAAAAGCCTAAAATTATGCAACTAAAATTTTCATAATGTTAGTTTACAAGTATTTATTTACTCAATAATTTCGCCTCAATTTCAAATTTCAATTTTTTTCGGTTTCTGTGACACCCCTGATACTTTGATTATTGGGCGCATTCAGCAACCAATCGCTGACTCTTCCGATTTCTTGGTGTTCACTGTGTTTGTCAAATTCACAATTACGCTGACTAAAAATCAATCATAAAAATACTTTGATTACTTGAAGTCAGCGGACTTCAATCAGCTGTGTTTTGTTTATAAACAAAGAAATAAAAAGACTATTGTTAAGAAAATTTTTATGTGGAGAGTTAAGAAGGGTAGGTGGAAGAATTAGCAAAGAGCTGCGACCAGACTTGATTGGGAATATTTATTTATGTTGTTAATATGTGTTTCAAAGTTGAGTGGAATGAAGAATAACTTAATTGTAGGCAAGATTGTCATCCAGTGTTGTCTCTTACTCAGCTGTTTCTTTCAAAACTCGTAAACAGCAAATTAAATGGCGTCAAATTTCGAAGCCGCACATTTTACAACGCCGTAATTTTAAAAAGTAGTCAACACTGTGTTCAGAAAATTATGAAAATTTTATTTGCATATTTTTAGGCTTTGAAATCAATTCAATTTTAATTTTTCTAGATTTCTGTGACACACCTGTTTGTGTCGCATTTTGGTTAAATAGTAGCATACTTTAGGGCGATGTTAATTTTTTTTTTTTTTTTGTAGAGACTTTGTTTTTTTTTTGTGACGGACTCATCACTGTTCACTAAATCAAACCAATATTTTAAGGCGGATTCTGCTGTTAATGTTTTCCTATATATGTACATATGTAATAAAAAAAATAAAAAACTTTTTTTTACTCAATATGGAATTAAAATGTTAAATATTGTTATTTTTAGCAATCAATTCAAAATTTATATAAACCTGTACTTATTATTTTTGCTATATGTGTAAGTTTTATACTAGTGGCGATTACGAAAAATACCATAATAATAATAATAACGTACATGCTAAAACTTTTAATTTGAATTTAATTCAATAAAATTTTATTTGACAAAAAAAAAAAATTATGCATTATAATATTCGATACTTGTTACATGCTGTTTAAATTCCTCGATTACGTAAATTTTTCAACTTGTAAATACGCACTAACCAATGTTCTGTAGTATATGCCTCCTCAAGGATATCCAATTCAAAGTCTTTGTTACCAATTTCAGCAGCACGTACACGATCATAACCGGGTGCTTTACCACCCTCTGTATAAACTTGCCCAAAACGATAGTAGCACATTTTGTACATTAAACAATTCAATAATGTTGGTGAGCCCTCCTTATCAACACGAAATTCGCCATTTGCCGCATAATACTCCTTTTCCTTAATGTGTGCACCACGATCAGTGCTACCTCCAATTCGCACCATCCAAAGAAACTTATTAATATCATCTGAAGAATAACCTGTTAGGCCACCAAAAATAACTAACACATAATCTACATCCAATTCACGCATTATATCATAGGCCTTTTCTTCCGATGATGCCATAGCCTGACCAACCCTTGAGATATGTGTATTATTCCAAGTGTTGTTATCAACAAGTATTGTGCGATTAGCCATAGCAGTTATCTGATATCCATAATCCCACCAAGACATAATTCGTGCATCCTGGAAATTATAAACAAGAATAATGTAGATACGATTTTTCCTTATTTTTTATTTCGTAATCATTGTGTTTCATACTCTTCCTATCAAAATTTATTTCGTCATTATATTATTGTACGTTGTATTTATGATTAACTTCTTCAGTATTGGGTTGGTGGAAAAGTAACTTTCGAAAATGAGAATCATATTTCAACAATTTTTTTTCTTATAACAAAGCAATTTTACTTCATCAAATATTTTCCATTGTTATTGATAACATTTTGCCATCTTTCGGGTAAAACCATAACCTCGTCTTTGTAGAAATTCTGGGGTTTCTGTTCAAAAAACTGGCGCAATACCGTTTCGCAGTAGTTTAGGAAATTCATTGTTACGCCAGCAAGATAATTCTGCATGGAGCGTAATAAATGGTAATCAGATGGTGTTAGGTCCAGACCATATGGTGGGTGCATAAACACTTCCTAGCCGAGTTCCCTCAATTTTTGCCGAGTCATCAAAGATGTGTGTGGCCTAGCGTTGCCATGGTGGAAGACTATGCTCTTTCTGTTCACCAGTTGCGGCCGTTTTTCCTTCAACGCTGCATTTAGTCTTGTTAGTTGTTGACAATAGAGTTCCGACTATATCGTTTGCCCAGGTGGAAGCAACTCATAATGCACAGCAACAACTTCGTCATAATTATCGGCTTTGCAATGGTATGGGTAGGCTCACCTTGTTCAGACCGTGACCATTTTCTCAAATTATTGTCGCATGTTACCCATTTTTTTTTTTTTATAGAAAAGGTTACATATCATTCCGTTTCAGTAACATTTCCCCTCATGTCATTATTCTAAAAAACCACAACAATATTTTATGCTATTTTTGCGATAATATTAATTATAACATGACTATAGAAACAATTCAAAATTTAAAAACAGCTGTCTTCACATATAAATATAATGAAATAGTTTTTATTATTGAAGTCCCTAGCGAAATTATAAATGTTCAATTATATGAAATAGTTCCATTACCTAATATGCAAAATAATGAAATTATAGATAACTAGCTGATCCCGCAAACGTTGTTTTGCTTTAAAAAAAGGAAAAAAAATCAAAATCAAAACACAATCAAATCAAAGCACAAACAACGAAACATACTGTCTCTTTCTTTCTTTCTTTCAATAAACATCAAATACAGAAACGAAGAGTGCAAAAAGTGCGTACTAAGACAGAAAAAATAGAAGTATAAGAACAACCAAAGCATTAAAAACAAAAAAACGTACAAAACTTTTTGTTTGGTCTTGCAGTGGTGTTCAAAAACTTAATACCTAAAAATAGTATATTAAAAGTTAAAAACTGAAAAAAATAAGTATGCAACTCTTTTCATAACGATTCATTTGTCATTTAAAATAAGAATTATTTAAATCGGCTTAGTATAGTGGGCGCCAGATAAAAATTTGGTAAACAAGTGCCATTATCTCGACAACAGCGCCACCCACCGGGTCCAACTGATGCATAAACCATCTTGGTGAACCCATAAGTAAAACAAAAAAAGTTTATCGAAATTGGTCTGGCCGTTTAGAAGCAAAACAGTAACAAAATTTTGTACACTCGAATTATATATATAAAGATAATCTCAAAAATACAAAAAAAAAAATAACATTTCGCAAATTTTGCAATCAATAAGATTTTTTTCTGTCAAATTGTGTGGTACCCAAACATCCATTTTTTTTTTCAAAGCCAGCCTTTTTTAAATTGTCTAAAACCGTAGTATGGTGGATACCAAGATCCTTAGCGATGTCACGAGTACTTATGTGTCGGTCATTCTCCACTTTTTCAATAATATGGTCCACTTTTTCGATGCAAGGCCGACCAGATCGAGGCGCGTCTTTCATATCGAAATTTCCCGAACGAAACCATGTTCTAACTGATTGTTCTTCTCCATGATGTGCACAAATTTTTTATGAGCTTTCGCTGCAGAATAAGCCTTTTCATAGAAAGACAGTAAATTGTAGCGAATTTTCTCTGTTTCGGCACTCATTTTCTTTACGCAAAAACAGCAGATTTAATAATCACTTGTTCATTGTTTTAGCAGCATGGTCACTAAGGCCAGCTTTTCATTGTTGTATGGCATTCCCAGATCAGATTTATACTTACAGAGATGTCGCTTTTTAAATCTAGCAATTCAAATTTTCGGAAGTTACTTTTCCACCAACTCAATATTTTAAAATTAACTTACCTCTCGTGTATTCATTTGAAGCCAAAAATATGCCTCACGAAAATCATCGAATATAATGCGACCGCCATCGTGTGAACGTGCACTAAGCACAATGCTAGGCGAAGAGTACGCCTCTGATGTTACCCATGTACAATGGAAAGTATAAACAATAAGCATAAGCGTTATTATTGTTATGAAGCTAATAGCGACTTCATTCTTAACGCCACCGCTTTGTTGTTCAAGTTTCTTGTATTGACGACGACTTTCACTTGCTCTAACATTGTTAGATGCATCGACACATTTGATGTATTTGGTTAATAGATGTGAGATTGCAATACCAGAGAGTACGCACATAACAGGCGCCAAAACCAGCATCAAACGTACCATAACGCCAGCAAAGTATATACTAGTAACACCGTAAAGTATAATGAATATATTCGAATCGGTTAACTTCGAAAAACAGAAATAAAGACCCGCTGGAAAAAAAAACACGAGTATCTATAAGAAGATAAAAGGAAAACCAAGCGGATGTTAGCTTTAATGATATATAGATATTAAAAAATTGAATGCAGGCTTTAATGGTCAGTGATCAAAGTGTATGTAATCACTGTATGATAAATACGCAACTGATATGATATGATATGAGTATGCTATAACAATGCAGCCACGATCTTATGAACATTTAGGCGCACTCATAAACTTTATTTTCATCATTGCCAATGATTTTTATAATTACAAAAATTGATTTGTTTTCACTAACCTGGAGATCAAAGTAGAAAGATGACCAAGATGTTGGTTGATGTTCTGAAACTGATGCAATAATCGGTATATGATTCTTCGCATATGATGGGTCCAATAGCGAATAGAATCGTCCAGTCCATGGAGAAACTTTACCAGTGATGGATAATACTGTGGCAACCAACAATATAACCATAACCATGCTGGAGACAAGTGTCTTGAATAGCAACATAAAGTGTTCCTTTGACATGCGCGATCGTAAGAAATCGACACATTCATGTATTTGGCAAAGTCCAAAAACACCGAGCGCCTAAGATACGAAACTAGTTTATTTTATAAGTCTTGGATTAGAATGCAAACATTCATACATAATGTTTGAATATATATTATAGTAGTTTCCCGTGATGAGAGGGCTTTCTTATCAAACTGACAATGAGTTTTTGTAAAACATATTAATATATACATATGATTTGGTCAATATGTCATACATATAGGTATATAGCTCTCTTGTAACCTCATCAATAAAATAGGATAGATTATATATCCGATATTATTTGACCTATATTTACTAAAGGTATGATGTAATATGTTAGGAATATTTAAAACAAAAAAAAAAAAAAGATCATGGTTGAAAAACACATCGGTTACGATAAATCCAATTTCCACCATAGAATCCAATCCCACCCCACAAAAGCCTGCTAATCAACCTATACATTAAACCTCGACAAGCGCAAAAAGGTGCTTAAAATAACCGCTTTATACCAACAATAACAACACACAGCCAATGATGTGTGCTTGTGTGCGTGCAGTAGAATGGGAGAATAGGGAGGTTTGTGTGTTTATGTGCCTCTCTCTTCTGTTCTATTGTCGTTGATGTTATGAGCACAGTAGAATGGGAGAATAGAGAGGTTTGTGTGCCTCTCTCTTCTGTTCTATTGCCGTTGATGTTGTGAGTGCCCTCCCTAAAATTGTCCGAACTCATGTCGATGAGGACTTCTTTTTTGTGGTGAAATAAGTTAAATTCTGCCTTGAATTACGATCCTTCTATTGAATACAAGAATGATCCTGTCGTTTCAATAGGTGCAATGTCGGTTGTTTGCGAATATTGCTCTGCTTTGAAATGGAAAGATAAGTCCAAAGGCCTTTGTTGCTTACAAGGAAAAATAAAATTACAAGAAATTCTTCCTGCACCTGATCAAAAGCATTCATGCGCAACATACGCCGATACAACAATGCATTCCAAATGACATCTTTTTATAGTAAGTAGGTTGGTGAACGATGTTTTATGCCTACATTTAAAATACAGCTTGCTACCATATGGGTGTGACGATCACAAATTTCTACAGATCTATTTTTTATCAGATGCTGAAACACAAGCATCAGCGAGATGTAACAGTGTTGCACAACGAATGGATCAAAGTTTGGTAAGACTTTTTATTAGATTTTTTACATGCCGATAACAGCTAAATACAGTCTTTCAAAACTGCTATTGAGAGCGTACCGCCAGGAACACACGACTTTAATGTCGTAATCCATGCCAATACATTTGCCTGCTGGAGAACACATCGTCCGTTGTACAACATTCCTCATCCCGTAATTCACATGCTCCACCGAGCTGTGTGTTACCATTTGCTACTATGTCCAACTTTGCGACCTTAACGGCAGGGCGAGTCACGATCCCATCGACAGTACGCACTACAACTCTTCGCACTTGTACATCCTTTGCTTGATATACCTTTCGGCTATGTATTGCAATTATTATTGTCGTCCACAACGATCACGATGTCACCAACATCAATTGAGGCAGAAGTTGGCAGAAACCACTTTGCACGCTTAGTTAACGTCGGCAGCTACTCCCACTTTTTCCAAAAACGATCAGCTAATTGACATGAAACCCGAAATCCTTTAGCAAACTCTGTTCCCGTACATTCCATGCAAACTTGTTCACGAAGTCCACTAGAACTACCACCAAAGAAGTGATTCAGCGTGAGCGCCTGATCATCAACCGAATCCAAAGTCAAATATTTGGAATTGATCGTATGCTTGACATCTGCCAATGCTGCATGTAGTACCACATCATGTAGAATTGACTTCGGTAGAATTTCAATTAGTATTGGTTTTGTAGAATGTACCAGTCGCTCCCATGCTCCGCCTATGTGCGCTGCTCCTGGTGGATGGAAAACAAAATCTATTTCCGGATACCGCTTCTGCACTGCGGACGTTGATATATGTACGATGCCTTATTTGCTACTCAGAAATTCGTTAGTTAATACCATTGTCAGATAGCATACGACACGGTACACCACAACAACATATAAACTTCAGTGCTATTAAAAAAAAATCAATTGATAGTGGTGTGGTACCACTTCCATATGGACTGCGCGTACAGTAACGTATGTAAACAAAACGCTCCACCGTTTTTCTTGACGTTGACCAACGGCAACAAACATAGGTCCAAAATAATCCACTCCAGTGCATGTAAACGGCTGAGTATGTGGTGAAGGTCGCTCAATAGGCAAAGTTCCCATTTCTGGTGGATTCGGCTTAGATCTTCGTGTATGACATGCTGGACAACTTCGCGACGCTTCTTTCACCAATGCACGCAAACCATTAATCCAATACCTCTGACGCATTTCATTGACTACAATTTCATTGTGTAAGTTAAAAAATAGGGAAGGGAATCATTAAAATATTAGGGAAATAGAATCTGTTACAAGCGACACAATGTTGTCACTTGGTGTCGAAATTGAAGACTAAAATAGCTAGGGAAGCTTAGCAAATCAAACAAACATTGAACATGTTTGATTAGCGTTATAATTGTATATTGTTATAACTGTCCCAATACCGCACCATTCAGCCATTATACCATTATGCCTTCCTACAGTATTGGGAAAATTATTCTTTTTTTATTATTTAAGTTAACTCTTTCCCCCTTTAAAATCGATCGTCCCGACCGTTTATAATTTTTTAATTCCCTCAAAATATCTACACTAACAAACATTTAGACTATTTTTTTTTTGTCAGAAAAAATGTAATTATAATAACAACACACTCTCTTTCTTGGTACGCTCTCAGTGAATAATAATACAGAAAAAAAAGAGCGAGTAGCTCAATCATCTTGTGCACAAATAGCAAAGACTATTAAAATGTATAGACTAGACCAGAGGTGCTCAAACATTGCTTATAGAAAAGCAAATACAAATATATGTACAAGAAAACTATAATACATAGAAACGAAAAATTTTGTATGCACAACGAATAAAAAACAAAAAAAAATTAAATATACAAATTTCCTTTAATTTTTCCACGAGCCTTCCAACAAATTGTCCAAATTTATGTGAACGTTAGTTGTAGACAATTATAATTATAACTATTACAAAAACAAAATCTACGTTATCGCAAATGTGAATGAAACGGAATGCAAAGAAGAAGCGAAACAGAAAAAAAGTTTACTTGTGTGAGTGTATTTTGAATGCGTGTGGGCAGACTATAGCTGTGTGCAATGTGCGTACACAGAATACTCATGCTATGGCTATGAGTTTTACAAAAACAAATGGGCATGATGAGTATAGGGCTTGAGCACCTCTGGACTAGACAGAGCACTTAATTTAAGTGGTGTGCCACTTAATTTGTAAGAAATTCTATAGACTGCAAAGTGCGATATTACCCAGTTGACCAAGCATCGTATGTCGTGCGGACCTCCGCCGAAACTATCTGAAACGGGCTCAGAAATGAGTGTTTCGTCCGTACAAAACGGATGTATGAGAAAAAATAGGCAAAAAAGACGACAACACAACAACAAAAAATCAGCGCCGCAACAATATCGGTTTCATACTCAGAAACATTCACGTTAGTCGCGTTTTAGATTATCCAACTCTGTGTTCGAAGTTATCGTCGATTCTTCTTTGTTGTCTGATGGTTGTGTCTGGCTTGCTTATACATTGTCAGACTTTCGTAACAAACAAACTTTTTCTCATTTCTCTTCACTTTTATTTTCGTATGCTGGAGTATGTTTCATCGCAAAACACTTTGTATACATTTTTGTTTGTATATGCATTTTATTTAGATTTTAATGAGTTTTGACGAGGCAAATGATATTATAGATTGTGTGAAATTAATTCTGAACATGGATGAGAGTGATGACGATGAATTTATGCTTAAATTGAAGGAGTGCTACAGAATGGAGTTAATTTTCTAAAACAAAAATTGTTTTCTTTGGATCATTTATTTATTTTTATTAATTAGAACTATATAATATATAATAATCTATAACCTTATTATAGTTATAAATTATAACGTAGTTGTATTTATAAGCAATAACGACAGAGCAAAGCAAATTTCTTCACATTCCGCGCTATATTTTTCATTTCTCATGCATTTGCATGCACCACATGCTCACTCTACGAACGCAAAATGAAATGAACAAACACACGAAAGAGGTGAAAAGAAAACAACGAAAAATAAAGGCAGCGAAAGGCAGTCCGTGGTACATCGGACACGGCTGCATAGTCAAACCCCCCCTTTGTTTTGCTGTCGTTCGCGCTATTCTTTTTTATTGTGTATACATTTAGTGCAGCAGTCGCGTGCGCAGAAAAAAAAATGAAAACAAAAATTATTTGTTTTTGGCGTAATAAAACAAAGTAAGTAGAAAAGAAAACAAAGTGGAGTGAGTGGTGCATTTATTTAATGTTTTTATTCTTTTCCATGTTAATCATCGACGTTACAATTTAGTGAATAACACATCGTTTTCCTTACACAATTAAATTGATTCCAAGTGGCAAAATTTAACAGAGTGAGTAAACAATAAAATATTGCAAGTATTGTAGTTTTATATATTCCAATTCTTTCATCCTCAAGATAGGATGACGAGAACTGAAAAAATCATCGGCAAACGGAGCAAGGAGTAGTTCGTATTTTGTATTTGTTAAAAGGATAAGACGTTCTTATATTTCTTTTTGCTAATTTGTAAATATTTATATTATAACTATTGTCTACTATGTTGAAATAGTTAGAAATTATTATTATAAATAAATTGTGCTATTTGTAAATAGTTCTTTTAATTAAATGACATTACTTGCGGCCCGAAAACGGTTTCATTGACGGGCCGAAGGGGCAGGACCCGCTTAACTCTCATAAGTAATACCATTGACGGATGTTTTGGTCAACTGGGTAGGGGAAGTGCGCGGATCGCTCAGTCGTTGTCCACGATCAAGAATTTCAACCACATGCTTGGATTATGCTCTGCCGATGTTTTTCGTTGTCTTCTTTCGCGTCTTTCGTGTTTGTTCATAACTTTTTGGCTTGCGGAGAGTGAGGATGCATGCAAATGCATGCGAAATGAAAAAAGCAATCAATCCCAAAGCCAACCTATACACAAAATTAATTTCGGAAATGAAGGGCAACATTTGTATTTGAACAATGTACTCTACGCTATAGTGAATTTTTATACAATGAAGCTCTCCCCATTATGAATTGATTTCAAGTACACATCTTTTTCATTTTACTTTTAGTGTATTTGTTCTGCTTATAATGAATACAGTGAATATTTCTTCTTACTACTGTCAACTTAGCCAAAGTAGTAATGCACACAAAAACATTGATAGTAAAATACAGCAATAAAAAAATGTGAATATACCTTTTAGCAAAGAATGAAGAAATGAATTGCAATGGTGGAGTAGCAATAAAGTCCTGTATCCATATATTTAATTTTAGCGACACAGGCAAGTAGCGCAGAATTCAAATTTGCATCGAGGGTGCAGCAAACCAGTTCTGAACCGAACCATCGGATGTTTTGGGCTTCGAACCAGAAAGAAGGCTATCATTGGCTATGCCACAGATATAAAACTCTTCACGCTCCTCCGGTTTGCATCCAACCATCCTTTCTTAGCATCACTATATACTCTCTGTTACAGTTTGAGTTTCAACAAAGAACACAGTTTGGGTATCAACAAAGAACACAGTTTGACGATCAAATATGAGCACAGTTTGAGTGGCACTGTATTTTTATTATACTTTTACTCATTATAAGTTTGTCAATTAATGTGGGTTTGTATTGGAGGTACCCCTCCTGGTAACCCTAGGATCATGAAATTTACATGGTTGATGGATATGGAATAGAAACTTATACAGGTATGTGCTAGAAAACGCCGACGTTTTTGATGTCGGACTTTTTCCATTTCGTCAAAAAAAAAACCCTAAGTGTGCTAGAAAACGCAGAGATTTACTTTTTCGAGCATTGATGTTCGAATGAACAGCTGATTGAAAAGTGTATGCGATTTTGTGTGATTGCCAAGTGTGATTGTAAACAAACAACTTGAAAATTTTCAGCGCTTTAATAATACATTAAAATATTAATAAATAATTAAGTGTAGACAAAAATAAATTAAAAAATGCCACTTGCACGGATTATTGCGATCGAAATCGAGAGGAATCGGCTGTTGTCATTGTAAAAGGCTGTTCGGAGGCGTCTTAGAACTTTGTCGAACTCATTGTCACTTTCAGACACCACATAAGAATGAATGGCAACTCATTGCATTTATATTCTAATATTGCTATATTCTTAACTAGCTTCCTACACAACTACCGCATGGCCAAATGTACATTCGTCCGCTGCAGCAACCCGATCAACTTTGTGATACCCCATGGCACATTCTTTATGCTTTTCCCTAAAATTTAGGAAAATTTCTACCTGTTCCGGTGTCCTATACTTGCCGCTATGTACATGTGGCAACTCCAAATAAGGAATCTCACCACGATCGAAATTAAAGGATCTCACCACACTATTGTGAATAAGTTTCTTACTATTGTGAATAAGTTCTTACTATTGCGAATTGTAGAGTGCTTTGGGTGGACACATGTAGATTATTGTAGGTTAGTTTAATTCTCATTCACAATAGTAACAGGTTGGTTACGACGTTCGACTCGCAAAAATAATTAAACATTAATATCTAAAGATTGTGCTAAATCTATATTTATAAAATAAGAAAATGTTTAACCGCTTTTCACTCCCACAACGTTTGACCAATCAGCATGAAAGTTGGTATGTACATGTATTTCTTCATGAAGAATGTTTATATGACAGAACTTCGTTTCTGCATGATTATGTTTTAAAGTTCAACGGTACGGATGGCGCGAATCTACATATATCAACACCAATAACATTCGACCATTTGAGAAGAAACACAAAAACATGTTTGCTTTCGTTAGTAGCAAAAAATTAAACAAATGTGCGTGGACAAAATTAGAGCTAGAAAGGAACAATGACTACAAAAATCGCACACTAACATCACGACGGGGCCGCAGCAACGCGCGCCGGGCTATGCTAGTATTAATTAAAATAAAAGAACCAATATCTAAAAATTGCGCTACATATTAATTAAAATAAAAGAACCAATATATTAAATAAATATTTAATAAGCAACAGATAATATATCCAATAAGAGGTGTTAGTTTGATATTCAAAGAAAAATGGCATTTTTTGAGATAAATGATCGGATGTTTAATTCATTATAAAGTATGCCGTTAATAATGGAAAACAACATCAGCCAAATTGCCACCACAACCATGCTTTCATGAAATTTTCCATAACCAAATTGCAAAGTGGCTGCCCTATGTCCTCGATAGCATCACGAATTCCATCTTTGAGGTCTTTAATCGACGCTGGGCTGTTGGCGTAGACCTTATCTTTTACATGGCCCCAAAGGAAGAAGTCGCAAGGTATTAAATCAGAAGATCTCGGTGGCCAATTGTGATCACCTCTTCGAGAGATAACACGGTCCAGAAACTTTTCCCGTAAAAGATCAATGGTTTCGTTGCTTGTGTGGCACGTAGCGCCGTCTTTTTGAAAGTAAACGTTGTCCAAATCAATACCACCCAATTCCGGCCATAAAAAATCATTAATCATCTCTCGATAGCGCAATCCATTCACCGTAACTGTTGCTCCAGCCTCATTTTCGAAAAAGTAAGGTCCAATGACCTGCCCGGACCATAAACCGCACCAAACAGTCACACGTTGAGGATGGAGAGGCTTTTCAACAATAACTCTTGGGTTTTCCGAAGACCCACATGCGACAATTTTGCTTGTTCACGTAGCCACCGAGATGGAAATGGGCCTCATCAGTCAAGATGATTTTTCGATGGAATTCCGGATCATTTCTATGCATTTCAAGGACCCAATCACCAAAGACACGACGTTGTTGATGATCGGCCGGCTTGAGTTCTTGTGTTAACTGAACTTTATAAGCCTTAAGACCCATGTCTTTATGCAAAATACGGTGTAATGACGATGAGGAATGGACAAATCTGGGTTTTCTTCACCACTTTGGGCTACAGCAGCAATATTCTCAGTTGTTCTTGAGCGACGTGCACGAGTTTTATTCTTCACATCACTAACTTGTCCCAACAGCTCGAATTTTTCCACCAATTTCTGTATTGCTGTCCGACAAGATGTTTCACGACGCACAGTTCGGCCGATTCCCGAAAAGCTGGCCAAAACTCGAAAAATCAAGTAATTGATTCAAATTTTCTTAATTCTAATCTTACTCGGGGGTTTTCGGGGTCGCTGATTACGAATTTGATTTTAAAAATTTGAAAATTCAACCCCTACCACCCCTATTGGCCACCCCCTCACGTGAAATAGCGTATATTCTAGAACATAATCAAGATGCATGTCAATGTACATGTTTTCGGGGTCGCTGATTACGAATTTGATCTTAAAATTTTGAAAATCCACCCCTTTCCACCAGAATTACGAAATTCAAAATGACGGATCCAATAAAAGGCAATACAAACAGTTTTCAAGTTTCTTCGTGTACCTTTTTTTTTGTTACTATTCAATAATTACAGTCAGACTAAATAAATATAAAGACATGTATGTATTCTTTTCTTTAGTAATAACAGAAATCTGATAAAATGAAAAGTTTGACATAAATACGCTTTTTGGGAATCGGCCGCACTGTGCGACGATCCAAAAATGTTTTAGTTTTAGGAACCGTCTCTGCCAATTTTTCACCATTTTTATAGGGAATTTTAATAATTTCAATGCGTTGTTGAAGCGTGTATCGTTCCATTTTTATTAATGGACTAGTTTCTACTTGTCAAATGTCAAAAAATGACAGCTTTAAAAGTGACATTTACCGAAATAGCAGGCTATTCAAAATAACACCTCTTATAATAATAAATTGTTATCAATTCCATTAACTATATGCAATTATACTTACATTTTTCCCAAAAATTTTTTACTTTTTCAAATTTTATTCTTCTTTCATTATTTTTATTCACAAATTGCAGGCATGCCATATTTGGCCGGTGAGTTTATTAAATTTTTTTTTCAACTTATTACTTTCTGCGCATATTTAAAACAAAATCAAAACATCACAGCTTTATTATCAACAAATGCAGTTAATTTCATCATGATCAATTAATGAATTAAAGACGAAATGGAATCTTCAAAAATGTTAAAATTTATATACAAACAGGTATTTCGTTTTGCTTATTTCGTTTATTTTGCTTCAATTTAAAAGACTTTTTTGTAAAATGCTAATTTATACTTAAAACAACTAAAATGTTATATTATTTAGGTGCAGTTTAGCGAGAAAAACAATAAGCTACAGATCTTAGTGCTTTTTTTCCTTTAATATCTTCAGATAAGAGAGAATTTAACCAAATCGTCAGTAAAAAACTAGCCGATTACAAAAACGTCAAAAGCGGTTTCTAGCACACCCAAAAATGGTATTGGGTTGGAATTGAGTCGAAAGCGGTTTCTAGCACATACACGTATATCATATTTCTATGTCATAGAAAAATTTATTCATTTTTTTAACATAAGTTGTTTTTAAATCGTGAAAAATATGATGAAAAATAAAAATAAAATACTTTTATCTATTATACGAGTATGACATAGTTTTCTATGATCGTGGGGCAGCACCTTAATACATTATTTACAATCTCATCGATTTAACTTAATAATACTTAAATTTTGTAAAAAAATTTTACTTTTTGAAATTTTACTCTTCTTCTTTTATTTTGTGCAAACTCGACCACGTACACAATATGCAGACATGCCACCTTTCACCAATGCGATTATTAAAACTTTTCGTTAAACTAATCACGTTCTACACATTTTTAAAACAAATTTAAAAAATCGCACATTCATTAATAACATTTGTACTTTATTTTAACATATCAACAAATTAAAAGTAATCAAATTCGAATCTTCGAAAATGACAAAAATTACATGCGAGCAATATGGCATATCAGCATTTTTTGTTGTTTTGCAGCTTGCTTCTTTTTGTTGAGATTTCTAATATGGTTTTGTAAAATAAAAATTTTCGAATTCTTTAAATGCAGATTACAGTGGAATACAATTAACTACAATTGTTGCTACTTTTTTGAATTTAATAACTTTACATAAGGGAGAATTTAATCTAAAAAAACGGGTGATTTGAAATCTCCTTAGGGCGAATTCTATGACACAGTAATTTGGAATTGTGTTGAGATAGAGGCGAAAGAGATTTCCTTGACACAGCTGATAGAATTCGTCCTCTGCCGAATTGAAATCGCCCGTTTTTTTACCCGTTTTGGTTAAATTCTCCCTTATGTAAAGTTATTAAATTTAAAAAAGTACCAACAATTGTAGTTAATTGGTTTCCACTATCTATGATCGTGGGGCAAAATAAAACTCACAAATAAGTTTTATTTTCTGAGTAAAAATAAAACTTAAAAATAACGATTATACGATTATTTTCTGAATAAAAAAAAATAAAACTTAAGAAATAAAGGTGCTGCCCCACGATCATAGAAAACTTGTCATATAATATGATATACGTCATATTTTTTTAAATTTCACCATATTTTTCTCGTTTATTTTGCTTCAATTTAAAAGACTTTTTTGTAAAATGCTAATTTATACTTAAAACAACTAAAATGTTATATTATTTAGGTGCAGTTTAGCGAGAAAAACAATAAGCTACAGATCTTAGTGCTTTTTTTCCTTTAATATCTTCAGATAAGAGAGAATTTAACCAAATCGTCAGTAAAAAACTAGCCGATTACAAAAACGTCAAAAGCGGTTTCTAGCACACCCAAAAATGGTATTGGGTTGGAATTGAGTCGAAAGCGGTTTCTAGCACATACACGTATATCATATTTCTATGTCATAGAAAAATTTATTCATTTTTTTAACATAAGTTGTTTTTAAATCGTGAAAAATATGATGAAAAATAAAAATAAAATACTTTTATCTATTATACGAGTATGACATAGTTATCTATGATCGTGGGGCAGCACCTTAATACATTATTTACAATCTCATCGATTTAACTTAATAATACTTAAATTTTGTAAAAAAATTTTACTTTTTGAAATTTTACTCTTCTTCTTTTATTTTGTGCAAACTCGACCACGTACACAATATGCAGACATGCCACCTTTCACCAATGCGATTACTAAAACTTTTCGTTAAACTAATCACGTTCTACACATTTTTAAAACAAATTTAAAAAATCGCACATTCATTAATAACATTTGTACTTTATTTTAACATATCAACAAATTAAAAGTAATCAAATTCGAATCTTCGAAAATGACAAAAATTACATGCGAGCAATATGGCATATCAGCATTTTTTGTTGTTTTGCAGCTTGCTTCTTTTTGTTGAGATTTCTAATATGGTTTTGTAAAATAAAAATTTTCGAATTCTTTAAATGCAGATTACAGTGGAATACAATTAACTACAATTGTTGCTACTTTTTTGAATTTAATAACTTTACATAAGGGAGAATTTAATCTAAAAAAACGGGTGATTTGAAATCTCCTTAGGGCGAATTCTATGACACAGTAATTTGGAATTGTGTTGAGATAGAGGCGAAAGAGATTTCCTTGACACAGCTGATAGAGTTCGTCCTCTGCCGAATTGAAATCGCCCGTTTTTTTACCCGTTTTGGTTAAATTCTCCCTTATGTAAAGTTATTAAATTTAAAAAAGTACCAACAATTGTAGTTAATTGGTTTCCACTATCTATGATCGTGGGGCAAAATAAAACTCACAAATAAGTTTTATTTTCTGAGTAAAAATAAAACTTAAAAATAACGATTATACGATTATTTTCTGAATAAAAAAAAATAAAACTTAAGAAATAAAGGTGCTGCCCCACGATCATAGAAAACTTGTCATATAATATGATATACGTCATATTTTTTTAAATTTCACCATATTTTTCTCGTTTATTTTGCTTCAATTTAAAAGACTTTTTTGTAAAATGCTAATTTATACTTAAAACAACTAAAATGTTATATTATTTAGGTGCAGTTTAGCGAGAAAAACAATAAGCTACAGATCTTAGTGCTTTTTTTCCTTTAATATCTTCAGATAAGAGAGAATTTAACCAAATCGTCAGTAAAAAACTAGCCGATTACAAAAACGTCAAAAGCGGTTTCTAGCACACCCAAAAATGGTATTGGGTTGGAATTGAGTCGAAAGCGGTTTCTAGCACATACACGTATATCATATTTCTATGTCATAGAAAAATTTATTCATTTTTTTAACATAAGTTGTTTTTAAATCGTGAAAAATATGATGAAAAATAAAAATAAAATACTTTTATCTATTATACGAGTATGACATAGTTTTCTATGATCGTGGGGCAGCACCTTAATACATTATTTACAATCTCATCGATTTAACTTAATAATACTTAAATTTTGTAAAAAAATTTTACTTTTTGAAATTTTACTCTTCTTCTTTTATTTTGTGCAAACTCGACCACGTACACAATATGCAGACATGCCACCTTTCACCAATGCGATTATTAAAACTTTTCGTTAAACTAATCACGTTCTACACATTTTTAAAACAAATTTAAAAAATCGCACATTCATTAATAACATTTGTACTTTATTTTAACATATCAACAAATTAAAAGTAATCAAATTCGAATCTTCGAAAATGACAAAAATTACATGCGAGCAATATGGCATATCAGCATTTTTTGTTGTTTTGCAGCTTGCTTCTTTTTGTTGAGATTTCTAATATGGTTTTGTAAAATAAAAATTTTCGAATTCTTTAAATGCAGATTACAGTGGAATACAATTAACTACAATTGTTGCTACTTTTTTGAATTTAATAACTTTACATAAGGGAGAATTTAATCTAAAGAAACGGGTGATTTGAAATCTCCTTAGGGCGAATTCTATGACACAGTAATTTGGAATTGTGTTGAGATAGAGGCGAAAGAGATTTCCTTGACACAGCTGATAGAATTCGTCCTCTGCCGAATTGAAATCGCCCGTTTTTTTACCCGTTTTGGTTAAATTCTCCCTTATGTAAAGTTATTAAATTTAAAAAAGTACCAACAATTGTAGTTAATTGGTTTCCACTATCTATGATCGTGGGGCAAAATAAAACTCACAAATAAGTTTTATTTTCTGAGTAAAAATAAAACTTAAAAATAACGATTATACGATTATTTTCTGAATAAAAAAAAATAAAACTTAAGAAATAAAGGTGCTGCCCCACGATCATAGAAAACTTGTCATATAATATGATATACGTCATATTTTTTTAAATTTCACCATATTTTTCTCGTTTATTTTGCTTCAATTTAAAAGACTTTTTTGTAAAATGCTAATTTATACTTAAAACAACTAAAATGTTATATTATTTAGGTGCAGTTTAGCGAGAAAAACAATAAGCTACAGATCTTAGTGCTTTTTTTCCTTTAATATCTTCAGATAAGAGAGAATTTAACCAAATCGTCAGTAAAAAACTAGCCGATTACAAAAACGTCAAAAGCGGTTTCTAGCACACCCAAAAATGGTATTGGGTTGGAATTGAGTCGAAAGCGGTTTCTAGCACATACACGTATATCATATTTCTATGTCATAGAAAAATTTATTCATTTTTTTAACATAAGTTGTTTTTAAATCGTGAAAAATATGATGAAAAATAAAAATAAAATACTTTTATCTATTATACGAGTATGACATAGTTTTCTATGATCGTGGGGCAGCACCTTAATACATTATTTACAATCTCATCGATTTAACTTAATAATACTTAAATTTTGTAAAAAAATTTTACTTTTTGAAATTTTACTCTTCTTCTTTTATTTTGTGCAAACTCGACCACGTACACAATATGCAGACATGCCACCTTTCACCAATGCGATTACTAAAACTTTTCGTTAAACTAATCACGTTCTACACATTTTTAAAACAAATTTAAAAAATCGCACATTCATTAATAACATTTGTACTTTATTTTAACATATCAACAAATTAAAAGTAATCAAATTCGAATCTTCGAAAATGACAAAAATTACATGCGAGCAATATGGCATATCAGCATTTTTTGTTGTTTTGCAGCTTGCTTCTTTTTGTTGAGATTTCTAATATGGTTTTGTAAAATAAAAATTTTCGAATTCTTTAAATGCAGATTACAGTGGAATACAATTAACTACAATTGTTGCTACTTTTTTGAATTTAATAACTTTACATAAGGGAGAATTTAATCTAAAAAAACGGGTGATTTGAAATCTCCTTAGGGCGAATTCTATGACACAGTAATTTGGAATTGTGTTGAGATAGAGGCGAAAGAGATTTCCTTGACACAGCTGATAGAATTCGTCCTCTGCCGAATTGAAATCGCCCGTTTTTTTACCCGTTTTGGTTAAATTCTCCCTTATGTAAAGTTATTAAATTTAAAAAAGTACCAACAATTGTAGTTAATTGGTTTCCACTATCTATGATCGTGGGGCAAAATAAAACTCACAAATAAGTTTTATTTTCTGAGTAAAAATAAAACTTAAAAATAACGATTATACGATTATTTTCTGAATAAAAAAAAATAAAACTTAAGAAATAAAGGTGCTGCCCCACGATCATAGAAAACTTGTCATATAATATGATATACGTCATATTTTTTTAAATTTCACCATATTTTTCTCGTTTATTTTGCTTCAATTTAAAAGACTTTTTTGTAAAATGCTAATTTATACTTAAAACAACTAAAATGTTATATTATTTAGGTGCAGTTTAGCGAGAAAAACAATAAGCTACAGATCTTAGTGCTTTTTTTCCTTTAATATCTTCAGATAAGAGAGAATTTAACCAAATCGTCAGTAAAAAACTAGCCGATTACAAAAACGTCAAAAGCGGTTTCTAGCACACCCAAAAATGGTATTGGGTTGGAATTGAGTCGAAAGCGGTTTCTAGCACATACACGTATATCATATTTCTATGTCATAGAAAAATTTATTCATTTTTTTAACATAAGTTGTTTTTAAATCGTGAAAAATATGATGAAAAATAAAAATAAAATACTTTTATCTATTATACGAGTATGACATAGTTTTCTATGATCGTGGGGCAGCACCTTAATACATTATTTACAATCTCATCGATTTAACTTAATAATACTTAAATTTTGTAAAAAAATTTTACTTTTTGAAATTTTACTCTTCTTCTTTTATTTTGTGCAAACTCGACCACGTACACAATATGCAGACATGCCACCTTTCACCAATGCGATTATTAAAACTTTTCGTTAAACTAGTCACGTTCTACACATTTTTAAAACAAATTTAAAAAATCGCACATTCATTAATAACATTTGTACTTTATTTTAACATATCAACAAATTAAAAGTAATCAAATTCGAATCTTCGAAAATGACAAAAATTACATGCGAGTAATATGGCATATCAGCATTTTTTGTTGTTTTGCAGCTTGCTTCTTTTTGTTGAGATTTCTAATATGGTTTTGTAAAATAAAAATTTTCGAATTCTTTAAATGCAGATTACAGTGGAATACAATTAACTACAATTGTTGCTACTTTTTTGAATTTAATAACTTTACATAAGGGAGAATTTAATCTAAAGAAACGGGTGATTTGAAATCTCCTTAGGGCGAATTCTATGACACAGTAATTTGGAATTGTGTTGAGATAGAGGCGAAAGAGATTTCCTTGACACAGCTGATAGAATTCGTCCTCTGCCGAATTGAAATCGCCCGTTTTTTTACCCGTTTTGGTTAAATTCTCCCTTATGTAAAGTTATTAAATTTAAAAAAGTACCAACAATTGTAGTTAATTGGTTTCCACTATCTATGATCGTGGGGCAAAATAAAACTCACAAATAAGTTTTATTTTCTGAGTAAAAATAAAACTTAAAAATAACGATTATACGATTATTTTCTGAATAAAAAAAAATAAAACTTAAGAAATAAAGGTGCTGCCCCACGATCATAGAAAACTTGTCATATAATATGATATACGTCATATTTTTTTAAATTTCACCATATTTTTCTCGTTTATTTTGCTTCAATTTAAAAGAATTTTTTGTAAAATGCTAATTTATACTTAAAACAACTAAAATGTTATATTATTTAGGTGCAGTTTAGCGAGAAAAACAATAAGCTACAGATCTTAGTGCTTTTTTTCCTTTAATATCTTCAGATAAGAGAGAATTTAACCAAATCGTCAGTAAAAAACTAGCCGATTACAAAAACGTCAAAAGCGGTTTCTAGCACACCCAAAAATGGTATTGGGTTGGAATTGAGTCGAAAGCGGTTTCTAGCACATACACGTATATCATATTTCTATGTCATAGAAAAATTTATTCATTTTTTTAACATAAGTTGTTTTTAAATCGTGAAAAATATGATGAAAAATAAAAATAAAATACTTTTATCTATTATACGAGTATGACATAGTTTTCTATGATCGTGGGGCAGCACCTTAATACATTATTTACAATCTCATCAATTTAACTTAATAATACTTAAATTTTGTAAAAATATTTTACTTTTTGAAATTTTACTCTTCTTCTTTTATTTTGTGCAAACTCGACCACGTACACAATATGCAGACATGCCACCTTTCACCAATGCGATTATTAAAACTTTTCGTTAAACTAATCACGTTCTACACATTTTTAAAACAAATTTAAAAAATCGCACATTCATTAATAACATTTGTACTTTATTTTAACATATCAACAAATTAAAAGTAATCAAATTCGAATCTTCGAAAATGACAAAAATTACATGCGAGCAATATGGCATATCAGCATTTTTTGTTGTTTTGCAGCTTGCTTCTTTTTGTTGAGATTTCTAATATGGTTTTGTAAAATAAAAATTTTCGAATTCTTTAAATGCAGATTACAGTGGAATACAATTAACTACAATTGTTGCTACTTTTTTGAATTTAATAACTTTACATAAGGGAGAATTTAATCTAAAGAAACGGGTGATTTGAAATCTCCTTAGGGCGAATTCTATGACACAGTAATTTGGAATTGTGTTGAGATAGAGGCGAAAGAGATTTCCTTGACACATCTGATAGAATTCGTCCTCTGCCGAATTGAAATCGCCCGTTTTTTTACCCGTTTTGGTTAAATTCTCCCTTATGTAAAGTTATTAAATTTAAAAAAGTACCAACAATTGTAGTTAATTGGTTTCCACTATCTATGATCGTGGGGCAAAATAAAACTCACAAATAAGTTTTATTTTCTGAGTAAAAATAAAACTTAAAAATAACGATTATACGATTATTTTCTGAATAAAAAAAAAATAAAACTTAAGAAATAAAGGTGCTGCCCCACGATCATAGAAAACTTGTCATATAATATGATATACGTCATATTTTTTTAAATTTCACCATATTTTTCTATGATCGTGGGGCAGCACCTTTAAAAACTATGATGAAAAAATATGATATAAATTTCTATGAGATAGAAATATGATGTAGCCTTTTTTGCTGCAACATGATGTCATTTTATATGATGTATTTTTCATGAATGTTGTGTTGAAATTATGATAAAGATTTGTTAACTCGCGGATATAATCGATAGTTCCGACTCGGACGGAAAAGAAAAATATGATGAAATTCTTCATCATATTATTTGATGAACTGCCACACGATCATATAATATGATATATCATATATCTGCGACATAGTTTTGCTTGCCACTCGGTTCATTTCTTTTATCATATATTTCTATAATCGTGGGGCAGCACCTTAATTCTTAAAAAGCAATTTTTTGAATTATAACTTATAACCATTACGGCCCCTGCAATAAATTATTGCAAAGCAATCAAATGTTTCTTGAAATAATAATTTTTCGTAAAATAAAAGTTTTGATACATGATATAGACACTTATAGCCTTTTGACACCGATCGTGAAGCGATTCAATGTTGAAACTACTATTGAATGGGACAACAACCACAATGAAAAATTACAGTTGTAGTTGTAGAATGTGAATCGATTCAGGTAGATTCAACAATGGAATCGGCTGTGAATCGAAACGGCTGGCAAATTTTTGAGAGTGGTGCCAAGTTTTTGCTTGTGTTTCCAAGTATTTTGTCTTTTTCCGTCATGTACATCATTAAACAGCTGACGATGGCATATAACATTTTGAATGTATCAGTTCGGTGTGAAAAGACTATTATTAGTACAAAAATATTGAACCATTTGAACCGAACAAAAACTCGGCTCAGAGGTACACATGAGCCGGTTCTTGCACCGGCACAAGTTTCCTCTTAGTGCTTTGAACCACTGAACCGAACCGCACCGATTTTTGATGCGGTATGTAATCCTATTTTCAACAGCTAAAACCTTAATTTCTGGTACAATAAAATTGCCTCAAATCAATAAAAATTTTATACGAAAATAAATATATGTACTTTGAATATTGTTTTAAAATTTTTTTTTTTTTTTTTTTCATGATTACTTTAAGTCTTGTTTCCCCTTTTTTTAAATTACTATTATTTTAAGACTTCAATAAATATATGTTATTAAAATAAAAATTACGTTAAACTTACCAGCATATGCTCTGAGCTTTGTATTGGTTGGAAACCAACGAACGATATTTGCATTGATAATATGGTACCCACACAGTATAGTGTGCTATATGCGATATAAATGCGATGTGAAAAACGTCCGGTAATTATAAGCACAAGTACGTGTAATGGTATAAGATTGATTAGAAAGACATAGCCACCCCACGATGAAACCATATAAAAATAAGCCAATGCAGCCATTGCTGACCAAAATATTGTGCCAGATTTCACAGACTTAATCCACAAATAGTAGGTTAGTAACATACAAAAAATGGCTATTCCTTCATTATCATAGGAGCCAGCAACCGAACGTGATATATAACCTGGTACGATTGAAATAAGAGCAGCAGCAACGAGGCCAGCTGCATCACTCTACAGCGAAGGAATGTAATAATTTTTATAATTAATTTATGGTAAATAAATTCAAAATCATTTTTTTTCTACGTAAATCAGTAAAATTTGTAGTACTCATTATGTTTCATACTCTTCCTATCAAGAATGTTAGTATTCATCACGTACACGTGGCTTTCCGATCTACATATCGCTCATATTTAACTAAAGTTTACAACTCAATAAACACGATTTTTGAGTTAATGATGCAGAACTATTCATTATATCATGTTTTATGTTGTGTAAAAATTTCATGTTAATAACTTACTCTCCGCGTGAGAAGAGAATATTTCTTCTAACATTAGCCATTTTGTGAATTAATTTTAAACTTTAAATGAGATTTTCTCGATATGCTCTTTTTAGAGTTGTAACACTTTATAGTGACTTTACAGTGAGATAAGATTCAAATCTTTGAAGATGCGACTATTGATTCGAGTTCCATTGAGTGGTTGTTGTTGTATATGTGATTCGATTGAAAGATGCTAATCTCAAATTGATATGCTTAGATTCGGTTTTTACTTAGCAGTGTTGGGAAATTTTTCCGTGTAAGTCGGCAGCATTTTGTTAAAATCGTCGTTTTTTGTGATTGTCCGGTGTCTTCTTTTTCTTTTTTGTAGCGCGCCACACGCAATCAAAACAAAAAACAACAGCTGTTCGTTATACTAAAATTGCACTCGTGATACGAGCCACTATAAAGCCACTATTAGTTAAACATGTGCGATACGTATTTAAGTATTAGAGATGTGCAACAATATGTAATGAACAAAGAAAGATTCGTTGTCTCTCTCTCAAGTGAGAACAACAACGTTTTGCATGAAAGCTATAGACAACAAATCTTTCTTTGCACATTATAGTGTGTTCAGACAGCGAGTTCTGGTCCAGAACTCGAGTTCTGCTCTGTCTGAGTACACTATTATTTAACAAAGTTAGTTATATTATCTACTCACATGTATCTCCTTAGTTAAAGCATAGGTGACCAGAGTGGTTAATGAGGAGAAAAACGGTGCCAAGAATACACAAACATTTCTTACATCCACCGTGATGTTCAGACTCAACAATATCCTGTACAATGCAGCTGAAGTAACCATCAAGCCGGGATAAATGGTGCCGCCAATAATGCGACCCAATGGATACCAAGCACGGTCATCAAACCAATTATGAAATTTATAGAAGCCTTGCTCGGCCAAGAAACGTGTGGTGCGATAGTTAAAATAAGGATCGAACTCATGAATAACACTTTCAAATCGTAGTACTGAGAAGAGACGCGTTGCAAATGCTGTAAAAAGACAGTGATGAAAAGAGCGTTAAGGAGAACGTTCAAGATAGACAAATATGACCATGCCGATAAGCAGAGTTGCTTTGGGACAGCCACCAACTTGACGCATTGTACAAGAATACAAAGTAGCGCCAATTTGGCATTTTTCTCTTCCGAAAATAGCTCACTCTTAATTCTGACGTCACAAACATTTTAGTGTAGTAAACGTTGAAAAAAACGCATTTGTTATGTATGTGGTTAATTCAAACATTTTCACGTTATGTTGAACACTCAATGCGTTTTTTTCAACGTTTACTACACTAAAATGTTTGTGACGTCAAAATTGAGAGCGACACTTAACTGCTAAAAATTGTCGCTATCTTGTATTCTTGTACCATAAACTTATGGTGTGTTCAAACAGCGAGTTCTGATTGTGCGAGTTCTGATTGTACGAGATCTGTTTACCCGTTTTTGTCACCGAATCCTGTGATGAGAGCTCTGAGCTTCCGTTTTTTGTTTTGTTCATGTTTTCATTATACACAAAAATGCACAAATGGAACGTTGTGGCAATTTTGAGAATTAAAAATTGAAATTTTGTGAAAAATACATGATTAAGAGCATTTTGCACATAGTTCTAGCATTTCCCTTTTTCATTCCTGTTACGTATTTTGATAATATTTTACAAAAAAAATTACAATTAAAATTTTACTTAAATATATTGTCTGCCATCATCAGCTGTTTATTGCCGCGCAACAAAAAGAAAAAACAAGACTATCCACAATCACCTAAAAGAGTCCATAATTTTACCAACGCTATTTAGACTGACCATGTCAGAAAAGCGAGTTCTGGCAGAACTCGCATGAGAACTCGGGTTCGGAGCTACAACAACAAGTACAAATTTCGTTCATTTTCACTGTGCTTCTTGTATTTTGATCGCGAATTCTGCTCTGTCTGAATACACTATTAAGGTATATGCGTAATAGGCAATAGGCCATATACGGTGCAGCAGCAGCCACAGCAATTTGATTGTACTAGTGAAGATAAGTGTCAAGAATCACTTTTTACACTAGGAAAACGATCAATCAAAAGTGGCATATTCATAGATTCGAATCTTAGCTCACTGTAAAACAACTATTAGCATTTTAGCATTTTTTTAACCCTCGATATTTGGATCAATCCGATATAATCGAACAATCAGACATCGAGCAGAATTCCTTTTGATACTGACTTTGGGTTATCTTTTAATTTCGTCTTTGCATCTGTGGTCTTCTTCTTACGTAGTCGAAAATATTCGGTACGATATGAATGCTTTAATTGCCAAATGGATTAACTCCACTTTCTGAATTTTAATAAATTTTAACTTCGAAACACTTTATTGACTCCTAACTATATAATATCGCAAGAACTATTTCCATATGTTGCAAAATATTCTAAATTATGTATTTTTCGCAAATTTTTAGTTTTTAATTAAGCAACGTGCTCACAAGTTCCACGTGTGTGTATAACCAAAACAAAAAACAGCTGTTCGTGATGCAAAATATCTGGTGTGAACGAAAAACCCCATCAACGTGATGTACTTTGGTGTAAATTGCATATAACATAATCCGTGAATTCCTTAGTTGATTGATATTACTTTTTTGATTTAAATAGGTATGTACTAGGAACTGCCTCCGCATCTGCAGAACATCCGCATAAAATCGTACCTACGCATGTTTTTAACGGAGGTTTAGCGGAGATATATTTACATTTTATCATTGCGTGCGACGTCACATTTGTCACTACCTTTCCAATCCCATATCAAAATTTCCAGAAAAAAAAAACTAATTGAAGACATCAATTCAAGATTTCGTGGTCTTCCAAGCAATACATTGTATTGGCTAAATCAACTCGTCTTATCAAGCTGATCAAGAATACTTTATTGGGTCTGCGATGTCCCTTCTGTGTGTTACAAACTTCATGACAAACTTAAAATACTATTCACTCCCGTAAATAGTATAAAATAAGAAAATCACTTCAGGTAACAATGAGTAGAGTAAATAATAGCCTATCTACAGTGAGTCAAAATCTGTGTCTAATTGACGAAATGAACTCGTGTTTAATTCTACAATTTTAATATAATACGTAGCAGAAGTAAAAAAGGGAACTGCCAGAACTATGTGCATACACTGCATTTTGATCTAAATCATGTACTTTTCACAAATTTTCAATTCTAATTTCTCAACTTTGACACAACGTTCCACTTGTATGCATAACCAAAACAAAAAACAGCTGTTTTTTAGACACGGAGACACATAGCCGTTTTAGACAGAACCTCTCTTGATGCGACCAATGACGCCATCACAATCGACAACAACCACAAGGAATATGACGTCATTCAGGGGTTGTTGTTGTAGAATGAGATGCGCGTCTGCGTCGCATCACGCATTGATACACCTTTGATGCAGACCAGGGCTGGGAAATGTCTGATAGTGTGGCCAAGTTTTTTAACATTTCCGGTTAGATATTGTCAGTCTTCTTCTCTTTTATGTTTTAAATTTGTATTGAAACGTACCAGCGTCCTTGCAATTATTAATAATCTATATAATTAAACGGCAAACATTGAATTTGTGAACCCTTTCCTGTTTAAACTTTTCAACTTATTTTGACAAAAAAAGAATACCAATTGTATTGTATGTATTTTGTTATTATTATATATAAATGCATGGACATACTTGAATCTCCGCGCGGAGCTATATCGTTTTAAAACGACATAATTCCGCCAGAAAACAAGCGACATAACTCCGCCGGTAAAATGTACTGGGCGGAGATATGTCGTCGGAGATATGTCGCTATGCCAGAAAATTGTATGTTGCCGCCAATAGAGTTCGATCATTCAATGGATTGCGATTTTATATTTCTGAGACATCAGACCAGGGCCATTTATCACGTGATAGTAGAGTTTTCACAAAGATCATTGTTTCTAGAGAAGTTATTAGCACTTAAAATAACAAATGTTTTTTTTCTAGAATGCGGTCGATTATGTCGGCTGCGGGCCCTAGTTCTATTAAATAATCCATTAAATAAATTAAATAATGCTTTGTTATTAATTTTCTTATTTACTGTCTCTCAATTCAATAAACGTTTTCTTCTTATGCACATTCAAAACAAAAAACAGTTGTTATTGATACGAAATGGCTTGTCTAAACACCAAAGCGTATCATCGTGATGCAGGGCCTGTCTAAATCGACTATAATATGCAATTTACACCAAAGCACATCAACATCAACATTGATGTGCCTACTGATACGTATCAGATTCGACAACAACCACAAGGAAAATGACGTCATTCAGGGGTCGTTGTTGTAGAATGTGATGGGGATCAATAGTCGCATCAAGAACTGATGTGCCTTGATATGGAAATTAATAATGGTCTCTCTAGATATTTCAGCAGTGCTGATAAGTTTTTTTATGTTTTTCCATCTGTCGCATCACTAAACAGCAGCTGATGGCTCAAAACATTGTTAAGTAAACAATAAATTGTCAATTTTTTTAAAAGAATTTAATAAAATAAGTATTAGGAATGAAAAAGGGAATTGCTAGAATTATTTGCATATGTTGCAAAATGTTCTAAATCATGTATTTTTCACAAACTTTTAGTTTTTATTTAACCAAAGTGCTCACAAGTTCCCCGTGTGTGTATAACCAAAACAAAAAACAGCTGATCGTGATGCAAAATATCTGGTGTAAACGGGAAACCCCATCAACGTGATGTACTTTGGTGTAAATTGCATATAAGAAAATCAATGTAGTTTGATTCATACGTTTCAATACATTTCAACTATGGACGCCGACGCGCACAAAGCCTACAAAGCGCCGAAGTGTGCTCTGGAGCAGCACTTTAAGGGAAGTGGGAGCGTCGCAGGGCAGTCGATTCTGCCGATTTTTTTTCTCTTCTTCTTTCGCGTATTTTGTTTGACTTTTGTTGAGTTTAGGGGAATGAGCAATTTGAAAATATTAGAAATTTGAAATGTTTGTATGTATGCAATTTTTGTTATTGTTTTTGCAGTTTTTTTGCTTCTTCGTTGATTATGCTTTGCTCCTTCTTGAATTGTGTGTTGTCGCACACTAACATCACGACGGGGCCGCAGCAACACGCGCCGTGCTATGCTAGTTTTTAATAAAATACTAGTTTAAAAAGAAAATTTTTTTTAATTGAAACAGAATATTTATTAAAACCAGAAAGAAGGCTATCATTGGCTATGCCAAAGATGTAATACTATTCACCATCCTCCGGGTTGCATCCGTTCCTTTTTTAGCATCACTATATTCTCTCTGTTACAGTTTGAGTATCAAAAAAAGAACACAGTTTATGTGGCACTTTTATTCCACTTTTATTCTTTACTAGCATAGCCCGGCGCGTGTTGCTGCGACCCCGTCGTGATGTTAGTGTGCGATTTTTGTAGTCATTGTTCCTTTCTCGCTCTAATTTTGTTCACGCACTTTTGTTTAATTTTTTGCTACTAACGAAAGCAAGCATGTTTTTGTGTTTCTTCTCAAATGTTCGAATGTTATATGCAATTTACACCAAAGCAAATGCACTTCAACATTAATGTCCCTGCTGATACGTATCAGATTCGACAACAACCACAAGGAAAATGACGTTATTCAGGGGTTGTTGTTGTAGAATGTGATGAGGATATGACAATTAATAATGGTCACTCTAGACATTTTCTGCCAGTGTCGCCAAGTTTTTCCTAGTGCTTACAAGTTTTTTTGTGTTTTTCCACTTGTCGCATCACTAAACAGCAGCTGATGGCTCAAAACATTGATAAGTAAACCATAAAATGTCAATTTTTTTAAATGAATTTAATAATATAAGTATCAGGAATGAAAAAGGGAATTGCAAGAACTATTTGCATATGTTGCAAAATGTTCTAAATCATGGATTTTTCACAAATTTTTAGTTTTTATTTATCCAACGTGGTCGCAAGTTTTACGTGTGTGTGTAACCAAAATAAATGGGAGGTACCCCTCCTGGTAACCCTAGGATCATGAAATTTACATGGTTTGTGGATATGGACCAGAAACTTCTAATTTCCAAATTTAAGTTTGACAAGGTAAAAAACAAAATAAACGTTTTCAAATAAGAACATTAATTTAATTGGTGGTTTGTATGGGAGATACCCCTCCTGGTAATCCTAGGATCTTGAATGTTACATTCTTGGCAAATATGGACCAGAAACTTATAATGTCCAAATTTCAGTTCGATACGTTAAAAAGCAACAAAAAAAATTTGCAACATAATCTATATATGTATCTATGTATATACAAGAAAGTCGTGTGTTACACCATTTATAACTCAAGAACGGGTGGGTCAATTTTTATGATGTGTGATTTGTTGGATTTGTCTCTGCCCCGAATAGCTGAATAACTACTAAAACATCGGATAGGACCAGCTGATGTCGAGAAATTCGTGGATAAAATTGCGATTGTGTTTTTAATGGTTTCTGTTGTGGTTAACGGTTAATTCGTTTGTTTTACGTAAAAAATGTGTATAACAAGGTGCTTCAATGAAGGGTGTCGACCCGAGTGCAATCTCAGTACATTAATAATATTAATTAAATTAAGAGTATAAAAACTGAATTTAATTCAACTACTAACTTAAGACAATATTCCTTGAGCTAGGGCATAGCAACGCGAGCCGGGACAACTAGTACAATCTAAAATAACAACCAGAAAGAAGGCTATTATTGGCTATGCCAAAGATGTAATACTCTTCACGCTCCTCCGGGTTGCATCCAACCTTCCTTTATTAGCATCACATCAGTTTGAGTGGCAATTTTATTGTATATTTATTCTTTAAAAGTTCGCCATTTAATTTGGGTTTGTATGGGAGGTACCCTTCCTGGTAACCCAAGAATCATCAAATTTACACGATTGATGGCTATAGATTACAAAACTTATAGTGTCCAAAATTCAGTTCGATGCGTTAAAAAACAAAAAACTTTTTCTAATAAGAACTTTTTTTTTTTGTATACATACAGACAGACAGACAGACGGACGTGGCTTTATCAACTCGTCTCATTTAGCTGATCACAAATCTATATACTTTATGTGGTCTGCGATATCTCCTTCTGTGTGTTACAAACTTCATGACAAACTTATAATACTATTCACTCCCGTGAAGAGTATAAAACGCCAAAACTCATTTTTATATTTTTATAAAATAAAAAGAAATCACATATTCAGAAATAATTTAAATTCGTTGAATTTTCGTAATATTCATATTTCAAACAGTCGACATACCTAGTGCTAGTTTGTTTTCGCAACTTGTAGGCCGGTATTTACATACAAATTGCTTCAACTGAGTTCACACTATCTCAAATTATTAAATGTATTTATGTACACATGTACTTACATAGTACTGCTGCAAGTATAAGTATGGACAGTTTAATGAGATGCTCCTGTTTCTCCCATGTTAACAGTCCTTTAGCCTTGCTTGCCACGTTGCCGACGACGTATGCTGTGTTTACTGTCATATTCAACAATCAAACACAGACCTACTCTCAAAAAATTGCACCAAACGCCTACAATTCGTCGCACTGTTGAAAAGTGGCGAATACGTTGCCAGTTTTACTACCCTCTTTTGCACAAACGCTAAAAACAAATTAGATAATTTATTGCATATGTAAGTTAATCAAAGTGGTATTGTATTGAATGAACTTCATACTTGACTTATATATAATTTTTAATATACAATTAATTTCGGATTGCACATAAACACTCTTTTTTTGTGGCAGCAGTTAAATACAAGAACACCCCAATATGTGAAACCAGCAACGTTCACTATTTCAGTCAATGCATTTTATGGCCTTTATGAACACTTTTTTAACAGTTGAAATTAATCAAACAATTAACAGAGAAAAGCACACTGAAGGGGGAACTCCATACCACGCTTTTCTACGATTTAACAACACAAGTACATAAAACAGCTAGAGTGAAATACCGAAATTAAAATCAGTAAATTCTGTAAACCAGTGAAACTAGTTGGTAATCGAAATGACACGAAACAGAATTCACCGATTTGGAGGTTATCTTTTTATTTCTTCCTTGTAGCTTGGGTCTTAAAAATACAATTAGATCGTTTCAATATTTTAATTGAAATGTAATGACAATCATCGAAAAGTGTTAAATTTTTTGCAATTAGATACAGAGTTTTCGGTTATGTCGTTGTAACCGCAACTATGATACATTAATATCAAACAGCTGTTTACGTTTCAATAAAACATAAATCAGCTGTTTGCCATCGAAACGCGAGAAAAAAGTCTGGGTAGGTAATATCGCTACACTACCGTAATTGTTTTTGCGTGAAACGTTTTTTGTTGCTATGTGTAGCAGCGAACGCACGATATAATTTTTACTTTTGTAAAAAAAGGCCAAATTTTCAACTTTTCCGGTGGAAATTCCAAAAACCTTTTTTTCATATTCTTCTAATTGGCCTATAACGAAGACAAGAAAAAAAAAATCAGAAAAAATTGCAAGCCGTTCTCAAGCAATACGCTTAGAAAGAAGGAATTTTCTTGTACCTATTTATTCAGATTTTAATTCAAAAAGTTCAAATTACCAACTTTTCCAGTGGGTTTTCCAAAAATGTTCTTTTATATTCTTCTAATTGGCCTATAACGAACACAAGAAAAGAAAAATCAGCCAAAAAGGTCAAGCCGTTTTCAAGCAATACCTTTCATCACTTCCTATTCAGCATATATAAATTACTTGGCTACGACTTTTGAGTCACGAAAAACAAAGGCGGCAAATATCGTTATATTTCTGAAAAAGCGTCAATTTTTGACACATGACACATCTTTTTAAAAAAGGTTTCACGTTAAAAGTTGAAAGTAGCTCAAATTTTGAAGGCATACGCGTTCGATGGCAAGCTATGGTGTTTGCATCATAAAACATTCAACTTTTACACCCGACGCACATAACGCCAAGATATGGCATGTAGTTCTGCATAAATCTACTTCCCAACAACTGACGGTACACGGTGCGTCGCAACTCATGATTCAGTTTCATTGTAATAAATAATAGCCAGTTTAGTCCGATGATGCGGCCTTTTGATGAAATAAAGACGAATTGCGGTGTGTGTCCATTTGTTTGTAGTGTTGATACATTTTTAATAATTTATGTGATTTTCGGCTCTCTTGTTCTTTCTTTTTGTTGCGAGGCAATGAACAGCTGATGGTGGCACATAATAACATTAAGAAAAATTTAAATTGTAATTTTTTTTGTAATCTATTAACAAAATACGTAGCAGGAATGAAAAAGGGAGCTGCCAGAACTATGTGCACACACTGCAAAATGTTCGAAATCATGTATTTTTCACAAAATTTCAATTTTTATTTCTCACAATTGCCACAACGTTCCATTTGTGCATTTGTGTGTATAATGAAAACAAAAACAAAACAAAGAACAGCTGCTCAGAACTCGCAACTCAGAACTCGGTGACAGTGAACCAGAACTCACACAATCAGAACTCGCTGTCTGAACACACTATTATTTGCGCACGAAAGAAGCTGTATGACCGCATCATATATTTGTATATAATTTTTTGAGTACCTTGTAGTACTTTTGGATTTGGTGGATATGAAGGGTTCCGACGAAAGCCGAGAAGCGTGCATTAAGTCTTCCATTGTATTCTGTCGAATTTTTTCGGGTGTGGTTTACCCGAGAGTCATATCAATTGGAAGCGAAACATTTTCGATGATATCCATGCCATGGAATAGAATTTTGTGAACAGAGACAGGCATGTAAAGCCATGGGTATTCATCAACAAAAATGTTTGCTGTTTCCCATGAATATTTGCGAAAAGCTTCTGCATTTACTGCATACCCGCAAGCCATAGTACGTAAAATTACGCTATATCTGGTTATCATGTCCACTTTAACGCCAACAACAGGGAAAATGAACGAAATTTGTAGTTGTTGTAGCTGAGAGCACGAGTTCTGTGCGAGTTTTGCCTAAACTCGGTGTTCTGTAATGGTAGTGTTGGTAAATTTAGTTTCATTTAGGAGATTATTGATAGTCTTGTTCTTTCTTTTTGTTGCGTGGCAATGAACTGCTGATGATGGCACATAATATATTTAAGTCAAATTTTAATTGTAATTTTTTTTGTAATCTATTAACAAAATACGTAGCAGGAATAAAAAAGGGAGCTGCCAGAACTATGTGCACACACTGCAAAATGTTCGAAAGCATGTATCTTTCACAAAATTTCAATTTTAATTTCTCACTGTTTGCGCGCACTTTGCATTTGTGTGTATATTAAAAACAAAAAACAGCAGCAACACCGCTTTGAATTTTCATTGTCATCTGTGATGCAGCTCTACAACAACAACTTTCAGTTCCCTGTGGTTTTTGTAAAATTAAAGCGGCATTTCGCCTGCAATTCATCAAAACGCCACGTTTTGGCACTGTAAACTGGCTATTAATAATGAGAACCCTAAATTCTCAAATTCCCCGCGTATTTACACATTTTTGTTTACCACTGTATAGACGGCTAAGACCGCTCTTACATTATCATACTTTGCGGCAGAGTTCTCTCATCCGACTTTTGCTTGTTGTCAAGCGCGGGCGCGGGTCGGCTATGAAGCTGTCGGCAGCCGTGTGCGATGTACCACAGACAAAAATTTCTCTGCGTTTTTATACTCTTCACGGGAGTGAATAGTATTAAAAGTTTGTCATGAAGTTTGTAACAGACAGAAGGAGACATCGCAGAACACTAGAGAGCTGAAATACATAAGTTTCTTTTTACCAAACGCTGAACATTTGTCGGAATCAGCCGAATCGGACCACTAGGGGGGGTACCTCCCATACAAACCCCCTTTGAAATTAATATTCTTATAAGAATTTTTTTTTGTTTTTTGACATATTAGATTGAAATTTGGACACTATAAGTTTCTGTTCCGTATCCATCAGCCATCTAAATTTCATGCTCCTAGGATTACCAGGAAGGGTACCTCCCATACAAACTCACATTAAATGACAAACTTATAAAGAGTAATTGTACAATAAAAGTACAATGCAACTCAAACTGTGTTCTTTGTTGATACTCAAAATCTGTTCTTTGTTGATACTCAAACTGTAACAGAGAGAATATGGTGATGCTAAGAAAGGAAGGTTGGATGCAACCCGGAGGAGCGTGAAGAGTATTATATCTTTGCCACAGCCAATGATAGCCTTCTTTCTGGTTTTTCGTTGTTCTCTTTCGCCTCTTTCGTGTGTTATTAGTTGTTATTTTTGTGGTATAAGTTCACTTTTGTATGTTTCGAGATATTTAATGGTTCGCGTTTGAATTAAATTAAAAATATTGCCAAACGTAAATCAATTATATATTACAATAAAGTATAGAAATGTTGGAAATGATAAAACAAAAAAAGAAGTAATGTGCCTCACCCATATAAGCACACTATTGAAGTGAAACTGCTGCATATAATGTTAGGACTCAAGTTTTAGTTTTTAGTTTTAAAATAATTACTAGAGTTATGTTCTATAATCATATTCATTTATTTCATTATAGCACATTATAATTAATAATTTAAAGAATTGGGTGACATAACGTATTGATTTATATGACAAATAACAGCAAAGACTCAGCGACATGCGTACAAATTAAAATGAGATCGGCGTTGTGTAGGGTACACACAAATGAAAAGAATAATATATGATTAAAGAGAAGAGCGAAAATGCAACTGTAGTAATTGCTGGTGTGTTGTTGTTGATAAGTGCACTTCCCTTCACAATAAACACAAATTCAGAAAAAGAGCTCTGTTGTATGTTCACTTTCAACATCACCAACGACGACACACACGAAGAGAGAGAGAGAGAGAGAAAGCATCTTCGGCTGGTGGTCGGTTTTTCGCATGGTGTAAGAAATAGAGGTGGCGCCATTAGTTTACAGTTATGTGTCGTTCTAAATTTTTGACGTCATTCGCAATCAGTGTATAGAACGCTGATATAATGCATTTAGTGTTGAACATGATTTGAAAATGCATTGATAATTGAAGAATTTGAAGGATATCAGTGTATAGAACGCTGAAATAATGCATTTAGTGTTGAACGTAATTTCAAAATGCATTGAAAATTGAAGAATTTTCATAGCACTGCCTCTTCAATTATCAATTCATTTTCAAATTATGTTCAACACTAAATGCATTATTTCAGCGTTCTATACACTAATATGCGAATGACGTCAACATTATTCGCAGAGGTGCATAACTGCGGAAAGCTTCCTGACCGCTATATACCTGGGTATAGCCAGGGGCGATTCCTTTGGCGAATAACTCAAGCAGCTCACAACCTCCAGCTTCGGCACGGTATCCCCTGGATAGCTTAGTGGCTGCCGCCATTTATTGAACTAATGTGAGAAGGCAACTGGTCATTTCGGTTTCCAGTTCATCTCCTTCTGATGCATAGAAGGTTGCATTGGGCCAGTGACCTGATCGGTAAAAAATATACACTCAAGAAACGGAAACAGGCCTCGGATATAACAAACCCTCCACGACGACGACTTTCAGCTTTAAACACATGACACGAATCGGAATCTGGAATGTACGCTCTCTCTCTGAAGCTTCAAAGCTTGCTCAAGTCTGCAGAGAGATGGAGCTCTACAAAATCAAAATTCTTGGTCTATCTGAAATAAGATGGATCGGGCAAGGCGAAACGAATACTCTTGCTGGCCACTACTTCATCCATAGTGGTAACTCACACAGGCGGGCAAATGGTGTTGGCTTCTTAATAGAAAAGAATACCAAAGCACAATAATAGGATACAACCCAATATTAGAAAGAATAATAGCAGCCAGATTCAAAAGCAAATTTCGAACATCACTATTATCCAATGTTACGCACCTACTGAGCCTGACACGGACAAAAACAAAGATGAGTTTTATACATTACTGGATGCCTCTATTAGCTCCACGCCAATAGGAGACATCATCATAGTACTGGGCGATTTTAATGCGAAAGTTGGTACAGATAACACCAATTTTGAAAAAGTAATGGGTAAACACGCTCTAACATCAGCCAGGAATAATAACGGAGATCGCTTGCTTGAGCTCTGTGCAAATCAACGTCTTTTCATTGGAGGCACAAAATTCCCTCACAAAAATATACCTTGCAGTCCCAAATTGACCATGTATTGATCAGTAGACGTTTCCATAATTCCCTCACCGATGTCCGCACACGCAGAGGTGCTGACGTATACAGTGATCATAATCTGGTTACTCGTGAACTCCGTTTACGCACTGAAAGCGCAAGAACGGAAGGACGTGAAGGACGACAACAGTCGTTTAATTTGGACAATTTCAAAAACCCTGCATGCATAGAACGCTATCAGCAAACACTTTCACATGAAATTATGAGCTTAAATCAACCGCCCACGATATATACAATCACAAATGCATGCTTTAATGCAGCTGAAAAGACGGTAGGCAAAAAACAATGCAAAAGAAAACCATGGATGAGCAACACCTCTTGGCAACTCATTGAAGAACGAAAAAAGTTAAAGGCTCAGCTTAACGTAGTCGCTGTATCTGACCGAAGCCAAACACTCGATGCCTACAACACAATAAACAGACAAATAAGACGCTCTATACAAAACGATAAGAGACTATATACTGAAAATATAGCCGGTGAAGCAGAAAATGCAGCAAACTGTAATAATTTGCGAGGTGTTTATGCAGCCATGAAAAAGTTAACGAATACTAAGCCGAACATTCCTCCAATCAAGGCAAGTGATGGAAATACATTAACATCAGAAAATGGCCAGTTAAACCGATGGAAAGAATTCTTTGAAGACAGCACATTAGAGAACACAGAAGCACCTGCACATTCAGACAGCGTTCGATGCAGAAATCCAAATAGGAGTATCTCTACCGAGCCACCTTCTGTTGAAGAGATCTGTGAAGCAACAGGAAAGCTCAAAAAGAATAAATCCCTTGGGCCAGACGAGCTTCCAGCTGAACTTTTAAAATACGGCTCTATCACCATCGCACGCGCACTACATCCGTTGATACACTTGGCATGGACATCCTCCACCGTTCCGGACGTCTGAAAAAAAAGGAGTCATCATTACTATACCAAAAAAAGGTGATCTTAGTCAGTGCAAAAACTGGCGAGGAATTACTTTGCTAAACTGTATTCTGAAAATTTTGGCATTTATCATCTTGGGTAGAATATCCCCCATCCTTAACACCCAACTCCGGAGAGAATAAAATGGTTTCAGACCGAACCGATCCTGTGTAGATCACATAAATACGTTCCGTATAATAATAGAGCAGTCGGCTGAATTTCAATCGCCCTTATACCATCTATTCGTCGACTTTGAACGGGCGTTTGACACGTTAATAAGAGATGAAATATGGACATAATTGCGAAACGCTGGTGTACCAGAAAAGATCATCGATATTATTAAGGCCATGTATGAGGATGCAAAGCTCACTGTGCGTTTCAAGGGCAAAAATAGCACCGAGTTCAAAATAGAGAGAGGTGTACGACAAGGCTGCGTCCTCTCGCCACTTATGTTTATATTAGTCCTAGATAACGTCTTAAAGCGCACAAACATCGAGGCGCCGTCTGGCCTAAAATGGAGACTTAACCAAGAATTGAGCGATCTAGACTATGCTGATGACATATGTTTTATGACACACACGTTAGCCGATGCCGCAGCAAAACTGCGTCAACTTGAGATCAATGCACGTGCAGCTGGTATCATTCAGATAGCTGATGTGGATGAATTTTACTACCTTGGTAGCCAAATCACGAAGGATGGTGGTGCAGCGGCAGATGTGGTTGCTCGCATATGCAAAACGCGTACGGCATTTCACAAACTCTATAAAGTGTGGCGCTCCCGTACACTGTCGCTTAAAACAAAACTCAGAATTTTCAACACCAGAATAAAATCTGTATTATTATATGGTTCTGAGACATGGCTAGTATCAGAACGCATATGCCGAGCACTCCAAACCTTCGCTAACAAATGTTTACGGATTATATGCCGTATTTTCTGGCCCCGAACGGTCACAAATGAACAACTGCTGCTGCTAACCAACAGTCATCCAGTTAGCGCCGAAATAAAGGAGCGGAAATGGAGTTGGATAGGCCACACTTTGCGTAGAGAAGATGACAACATAGCAAAGATGGCCTTCCAATGGAATCCGCAGGGCAACCGAAGAAGAGGTCGTCCTCGTCAAACATGGATACGTACCGTCCACAATGAGAGCAGAGCCTTCGCTACTTGGAATGAACTAAGATACTTAGCAACTGATAGAAACCGTTGGAGAGCTTTTGTTTTCGCCCTATGCTCCGATTAGGAGCGATATCTTGTATTCGTACATTATATCAAGGAATTAAAAAAAAAAAAAATTTCAAGAGAGTAAAAGGCCCTAGTGGCGGTACCTTGTATTTTTGTACCATGCTTTACTGGTGTGTGTTTTTACGAAGAGCATACGAACAAGTAACCGAAAAACCCATGGTACAATAATACAAGGTACCGCGTTGGTTATTCTCGATTCAGTTTTCTTATATTAAAAAACATTCTTGCTCTGAAGAAAAGTTTTTTTACATTGGGGTGACATTGTATATCCTTTGCTGCATCAATGTGCATTTATAAATAATTATTCCCGATAATAATTTCGTCGCCATTGAATTGCCGAAATATGTGTTTCATCGCATTTATTTTCTCCATCATATGAATTGATGGTTTCGTAAGACCGCCTTCGCTCAGTTGATCAACCCAAGTGAAAGTTGACTCATCAACACTTAGATCGTTTGAGTCCAGACAGTCTCTTAATCTGTGGCAAATATATCCAGCGAAATTTTCCAGTGCATCGGACTCCAAGTCGTCCATGTCATCTGGCTCTTGAGGTACTTCTGGAGGCCCTTTAATGTTTGTCAACATCATTGCTGTTTGTATAAAAAATTGTATATAAAATATGTAAATAAATCATTTAAAATAATGAGAATAATTCTTAATTACCTGTCATAGACACTGTTGGTACTGATAAATCCTCAGTGGTATCTTCTAAAGTATTTCCTTCTGATGATAAAATGCCGCTATTGAGACCCAGAAGGTGATTACGTAGTCATCTCTGAAGTGATATTCGCAGACTCTCCAATATCTACTCAATGGATCAATGCTGCCACAAAATTGAAGCCATTGATCCCTCAGTTCTTTGTTGGTTGGAAAGTTAAAGAAAGTGATGAATTTTTCGTCTACCAAAGTCCTTTTATTATTGCAACTTTTCACTGCACACTGCATTTTTTATTAGTTTGTTTAATAATGAAATAATGTAGTTAGAATTCTGAAAATGATTTAAATCCACACAATCAGCTGATCAGAGCGCAAACAAATAACTTCATAGCACTGCTTCTTCAATTATCAATGCATTTTCAAATTATGTTCAACACTAAATGCATTATTTCACCGTTCTATACACTGATATGCGAATGACGTCAAAAATTGAGAACGACACATAACTGTAAACTAATGGCGCCACCTCTATTTCTTACACCATGCCAGTAAAGCATTTTTTATCTTTCTCTTACTCATGCAAAAACATTCATTCTCTACGCTGCAGACGAACAACCCAATATGCAATGTGTATCCCCCATCAACGTCTCTCCCCCGCATCATAACATTTGATTACCATAACGTTTTTTTTTTTGGACTTACACCTCACTAAAGAAGTTTCATTTCAAAAAATGCTGATTCTTAAGTTTCTAAGGTTTTATACTTTCGTACAATGTGAATCTTTTGAAATGGCATGAATAGAGGAGTGGTAAAAAATTTAAACAAGACCAACAACTACAACACACTCAATACTCTCTTCTAGAAACTCTTAAATGTTGAATTGGGATTTCTTTAAATGTAGTAGGAGTCTAAAATCCAATTGAGCCTAGAAGTAAATTTTTAGGCTATTAGAATATAAATTAATCATAGATCATAATTTATAATTATAATCTTAGTTCTAATTAATAAAAAATAAATAAATGCTCCGGTTTAACAAAGAAAACAATTTTTGTTTTACAAAATTAACTTTATTTTTTACATACTCTTCTTCTTGGGTGATCAATCGACGCGTTCATTAGGACCAATCGATGCCCTTTTTCCGATTACTTAGTAAGCGCTGACTGATTTGACTTTTCTGGACGCAGTGCTGACTACTTGTAAAATTACGGCGTTGTAAAATGTCCAGCTTTGAAGTCTGACCTGATTTAATTTGCGGCTTGGAGTGTTGAAGAGAAACAGCTGGGAAAGAGACAACAATGGATGACAATCTTGCCTATAATTAAGATATTCTCCATTCCACTCATCTTTGAAACACAAATTAACAACATAAATAAATATTCCTAATCAAATCTGGTCCCCTATCCTTTTTAACTCACCCCCTTAAACTTTTTCTTAACAATAGCCTTTTAATTTCTTTGTTTACAAACAAAACACAGTTGATTGAAATCCGCTAACTTCAAGTCATCAAAGTATTTTTATGATGGAGTTTTAGTCAACGCAATCACTACATTGTGAATGATTTTGTGAATTTGACAGTCACAGTGAACACCAAGTAATCGGAAAAAGTCAGCGATTGGTTCTGCTGAACGCGCCTATTCATTCCAAAAAGAAATGTAAAAAATGTGCTTTGTGATGAAACACACACCAGCATATAAAAAGAAAAATGAAGAGAAATGAGAAAAAGTATGTTTATGACAGTCGCACAATGAATAAGCAAGCAAGACACAACCATCAGACAACAAAGAAGTATCGACGATAAGTCTGAATAGCGAGTATGACAATATAAAACAGGTCTAAGCACAGCTCTCGCTCTATCTCAAAAACGGTTAATGTATGAAACAAATGGCAAAGACCAAATTTTATTCTCTGCAACGTTTGTCTTAACATAAATTGTCATTTAAAGCAAAGAAAGAACACATTTACAAAATCCCGATTTTTTGTGACGTACACCACATAGACCTAGACTTTTGGGATAACATAAAATACCAAAACAAACATGTATATCCATTTTCTGTTTATTTGGTTTCATTCCACAGAAAAGTCCTTATTTGACTGGGGTAGACTGGTTAAAATGATGTGACCAATTATACTAAATTAAGAATATTTTTTCTATCTTCACTTTTAAAACTGAATTCACAGTGATTAAAAAGTTTACAGTTCTGCTCCACAGTGTGCTCTGGTGTGTTCTAGTGAGCTCTAAACAGCTGTTTTGTGTTTTGGTGCACGTGCAACTTTGCGCGTACCCTGGCAAAATTAAAACTGAAAATTTGTGAAAAATACATGACTAAGAACATTTTGCAGTATATGCACATAGCTCTTGCAGCTCCCTTTTTCATTCCTGTTACTTATTTTATTAAAATTATGAAAAAAGATTAACAAATTGCATGTTTGTTAAAAATGTTTTGTGCGATCATTAATGATGCCCTTGACCGAAAATGGCTTAAAATAGGCAGCGTTGCTGTAGAGTGAATAGCCTTAAAAGTGGGTTAAAGTTGGATTCATTGAGAACACAATCTGAACCCAGAGTTCTGACTGCTACAACAAGTCCTTAATTTGGTCATCATCCCTGTTGTTGTTGTCAGAACGTAGTTCAGTTCGGCTTATGATCTCCAGAACCCAACTTTTTACTAACTTTGAAATGGCTATAATACTGTAATAAGGGATGATGAGGGTATACAGTTGCCTTAAAAATTATACATAATTATTGAATCATATTGTTTTGCCAAGAAACTTGACAAACATAAACAGGTACCCAAACAGGTACTATTGCAATCATATACAATAAAACAAGGTAGCGACAGTAGTTTACACTTATGTGGTTCTCTCTCAAAAATATACTTACGCTCTTCTTCTACTACATTGTTACGCTGCACAACACTAACATATGTTTCATATATTTTTTCAATTTATATATGAATACAATAAATACAAAGGCTATAAAAAGTATAGACTACACAAATGCAGCGTAGTTTTGACAATTTCGAGGAAATTTTGAGGAAACATGTACACAATTTGTTGTTGGGCTAAAAAATAGAAAGAGAGCGCTGCATTTGTCCAGTCTACTCTTTCTATAGTCTATGGTAATAATGTGCTTATTTAACTGCCTGAAATTTGAAATTTGTGTGAAAAAAGAAAAGTTGCTGTTTTGTTTATTAATTTGTTGTTTTATTCATTTTTTGTGTGTCTTCCATTGGGTATTCACTTTATATTCAACACAATATTTCAGCGTTTTAGCGCACTGATATACTGATGAAGTCAAAATTGAGAGCGAGCAATTTTGAGAGCGTAACAGGCCAAAATGTCGCTATATCCATGACAGCCCCTAACCATGGTACAATAATACATTTCTTACACCATTCTAATAGAGTATTCACACCGGACCGGCTGTTTTTTCGAATCCGTTTCGACAACAATCACAAGTGAAAATTAAAGGCCCATTTACACTGCCAGTTCAGTCTCAGTCCATTATCGACTCAAAATGCGCACCGATAACCGAATCAATGACATAAAACTGGACCAATGGCCCAGCTTATTTGTCAGTCCATTTCGATTTCTGAATCGATAACATGGACTGAGACTAAACTGACCGTCTAAAAGGCCTTTGTCATTCAAGGTTTCTTGTTGTACAATGTGATTCGAATCAATAATGGATCACTCGCGTTAGTGTTGGGCAATGTGTGCCTTTTTAGGTGATTTTTGGCATTTTCGGTCATGTGCATCATTAAACAGCTGAGTATGGCACATATTATTTTAAGTAAAATTCAAATTGATAATTTAAATAAATATGTACATATTATGAATGAAAAAGGGAGCTGCAAAACTCTATGCATATACTGCAAAATATTCTAATTCCTGTTTTTTCTTAAATCCTTAGTTTTAATGGTGTACAACCAAAACAAAAAACAGCTGTTTCTTGATTCAAAATCGCCTGTGTGAACGATAAAGTGAATCATCACTATTCGTGATTCACCGTGTATGGTACCTATTACAGCGGTAGTAAGTAGTTCGACGATTTTTAGCACTATTCAATTTGCTAAAATTTTTATATTTCAGAATTTTTGCTGTGCTCAGTATAAACAGGTATTCACAGAAGGAAAAGAAACGAATTGTTAAAGAAACAATATTCAAACAACAATGTCAAATGATGGCATCGAACCCGTGCTCACTGGTCCTAGTGGTGCGGATGACACAGTCCAAGGCAAAGAGATCTTCCAATTATTATCATTGCTGTGCAAAACTATGATTGGGGATGAAACTAAAATTTGTGAGTTAGGATGTTAGTAGCAGCATAACTTGAAATTATTTTAATATTCATTTGCATAGGGCAATCTCTTCGAACTTGTTCTCAATATTTGTCACAAAGTCCAAATGCTTTTACTAGTGTACTCCCAATGGAAGAACCAGCAGTGGTTGTAAAAATTTTAGAAAAACTCAATGCCACTAGTATAAATGCTGAAAATGCTTTAATACTAAGCGAAGCCTTTAAAAGAAGACATCATAGCCTTCGTACTTTAGTAAGTATCTACCATAGTGTAATTTTCAAAGTGTGTGATGGTAAAATTCTTTATGCTCTTATTTTTTGCAGCCAATGGAACCAGAAATGCGCCGTGCCATCATGACATTTTTTCTTCATATGATAGAAGGTGAAATAACAAATGAAGATTGCAATTTTGGCAAAGAATGTTTAAAATCTCTTAATACGATTAATATTGGAGACTTTCTAAACCGGCCTCATCTTTTAAGTCAGGTAGACTTGGATCAGTCACATAGCCTTAGTAAGGAAATTCATCAACGACTCCAAAAGACAACTGAGACATTATTTGGGGGAAGGCCACAACTTTTTGACACCATTTGGACAACTTCCGATAACAACAACATAAATATCAATACAGTTCATAAAAATACATCTGAAAATATCCAATCGAAGATCTTTTCCGATACTAATATGTTATTACCTCCAAATAATTCTGTAACAAAACTGAGTGCTGTACCACAAATTTATGATCCATATATCGCATCAACAAATTGCGTTAAAATTCAATCCGTGCCAGACTATATGGAATTACTAAGCGAAATAAAAAACTCTGATCGAAACTATGATATTGTCCAAAATATTATTTTTGCATTCAACGGAATTGGAGGACCTTTTTTAAAGAAGGATACTATTACGGGACGTTTCAAATTACATATACGCGCCAAAACGCTTAACGTTGTTCAGTCTGGCCTTATGTTACGACTCTCCGAATTGGGGTAAATTGTTCTTGTTAAATGTGGCTAATTAACTTATATTTCTAAAACTAATGCTTTAATGCATTTTTAGTTATTTTCATAACATTGTTGTACGTTACTTGGATCCAAACAGTGGTTTGAGTCCACTGGGACAAATGGGTCAAGGTTTTATTGGCGCACTTCATTCAGAAATTACTAAATATTATGGCGCAGTTGCAACATTACACGATCAGCTAGGGGCACAACGTTTGGAATGTAAGCGTCAACCAAATAAAAACTTTCCATCCGGAGAACGTTTGTCCTTATTAAAGTTACTGGTTTGGTATACAGAGCCATTAAAGCGTATGCAATTATTAGCAAAAATATGTGAATCTTGCCAAACAGGAAAAGGTGGTGAACTACTGTCTGTGATCTATGGTTTTCTTGGCAATGGATGTCCAGTTTTGAGAGAACTTACAACAAATCTATTGGTTGCCACATGTAAGCCACTTTTAAAAAAGATGAAATTCTGGCTTCTCGAAGGTGAAATCTCTGATCGTGATCATGAATTTTTTATCGAGTGCCTCGACGACGTCGGCGCTGATCGTTTATGGCTTGATAAATACCGTATACGCATAAATATGTTACCCAAATTCATAAACGCAGATTTGATAAATAAAATTCTAGTAACTGGCAAAAGCATTAATTTTTTGCGCAAAATATGCAACGATCAACATTCTGTTAAAGCGCGTGACGATCTTAAAGAGTGCATTTTAATTAATCGTGAGTACATATATACGTTCATATTAGAGACCAGCACGAATCCAGTCATTTGCCGTTTCGAATACATTCATGCAGCCAACATACGAGTAATTTCCCACATATGAATGGATTCGAAAAGGCAAATGAATTGATTCGTCATCAATTAATTCATTATCCTTTTTGAATCTCGCTCTCTAGTTTATATACAGTACTGTGCAAAACAAAAGCAACAAATTTGGTCATACCAAAATTATCATTTTATTTTTTTGTTAGACTATTTTAGAAAAATGTAATGCGAAATTAGTAGTACTTCATTAAGTAGCTTCTAGTCAATACCATTGATTAAAAATAGAAAAATCAGGCCACATTGTATTTCGATGCGTGCGAATTAAAAGCTACAATCAATAATTTGGTATTTGAAATATTCTTTTTTACAACCGTAGCACATTTGAGTAGGACTTAAGCTTATAAATTATTAATACTGGTTTAAGGGATTATACTCCATTCTATTTTTAAAACTTGGAACAAATTTTATTCAGGAAAACGGGGACCGGAAGCGATTCACGTTAAGGATTAGGAAGTCTAATCAAAAATTTTAACTTCATTTTCCCTTAGGTAATCTTTAACTGGCATAGATGATACTTTTGGGTTGATATCATAAGCAAAAAGAGAACATTGAACGATTTGTATTGTTTTCAGGAAAAATCCATTTAGTACTTCCAATGAGACCAGGGAAAACCCATTGCTTATAAAAAACTATTGAAATTTGAATAAGACTGGCTTAAATTGAACTTCAGAGAAGTGGAAAATAATTTTTTGTAGCAGCAAATTAAAAATATCATTCTATTAATTTTGAGCTATAGTTGTACGTTATTTATTTTTTAGCTGGTCGATATCTCTTTAAACCGATTTCGAAAGCATGTATATGAACTGTACACTTAAAAAATATATAATTTAAGAGTGTTAAAAGGAGAAGTGGTAAAAGGATTTTTCTGTATATTCCACAAATATTTTCGTATTGTAGTCAAAAATGTCGCTAATACGGCGCGTTGAATATGCCATTCTGTTTGTAGTTTCAACATGACAATGACCCAAAACTTACTTATATGGTAGTTAAAGACAGTGTTAAAAATCAGAAGAGTGTGTCTCAACTTTAGGGCCTTCCTGGTTTCAGTTTCGTAAATTCTTTGAAACCTGTCTAGAATAGAGTGGAGGGAGCAATGTAAAATTGTGACTTCAGCGAAATAAGCCAATAATTAGTGTGTTCAAGCTAGGCTGGCTGCCACTGTATCATTACAAATAGAAGGTAAGAAAAATTAGTATTATATTTGGCTAGAATGATAGCCCGTGATAAATTTTCTTAAGCGAGTTTGGAGTAATGAAGATTATTCTGTAGCAGCTTTATCTACCACAGTAACCTCTATCTTACCCACCCCCCACACCAAAATAACCTTGTTGGTTTCCTCTTTATGCTGGATCGTCCAGAAAGGAGTTCAGCTTGGAAACCTTGTATCAAAAGCCAGAGGGACCAAGGACTTAGTGCTGAGTAGCATCAACGCTTGCTTTGAGGAACTACTGGAACATTAAATTTTGCCTTTCCCTTGGCAGATCAGGGCTGCAAACCTTGAGAGTTTGTAATATCTATTCTAGATCAGTTGGGGTGGCTGCCGGCCTTTCACACGTCGCGGACCTTGCTTATGGCCACCTTGTATAGCTATTATCGTTGCAGGTTATTAGTTTAGTGTATTAACCTGGTATTAACCTACGTTATTAATAAGGGGACGGGAATCCGGATATTCCTCCAGAGTCTGAAAGACGACAAATGTCCTCTATCATTTATGCAGCCTCGCGGCTGTGTTTAGTTGTCCTTGGACGTCTGTTGTCGGATGATTCCGGAACGTAGACCCGACCATTCGCAAGTATCTGGCACTATTTCGGGCGTTGTTCCCCTTAGGCACAAGCGAAATGAACAATACAAGTGCTTGAAAATTATTTAATGATATCGGATCGTCTTAATTCTTCATAAAATAGAGTGCTAAACCTAAAATTCAGGTTTCCTTAGATACATTTCTTTGATTCATAGCTCTTTCTAAATATAATTGTTGAAGATACGTACTCTATAGAACCTGCGAAGTTATTACTTTTCTTGTTTTCATTTCAGCTGAACATATTTTTGCTTTTGTACCAGACACAAAATTACATTGCGCTATTGAAACAGTCTACCAACAGACATCAAAACGTGTACTCGACATAATGGTTGGTCCACACAAATTACTGGAACACTTACAGGCTATGCGTCGTTACCTACTTTTGGGTCAAGGTGACTTTATAAGCATACTCATGGAGAATGTAAAGTACGTATCTTATAGATATATTATAGATTGTTAAGCATTTACAAATGGGAAAAAACGTAAATTGTTGACCTTGTTTTCATAACACACTTACATATATAATTTGTAGATCTCTTATATTATTGTGAATAGGTATTTTCACTTAGTCGCCAAGTTTGCAACAATTGAAAAAACTAAAATAGCTTAACAGCCACTTCTAATAACATTTTGCGATTCATTCATTAAATTATGAAATCTCAAATCGATTTATAGAGAATGTATGCAAAAATCGGCGGTCAAAGATGTGCTGTTTTGTTTATTCTTATGTTTTTTCTATAAGATGATCAACATGACAAGAGAATCGATTAAGCCATATCCATCCGTGCTTATGTGTACAAGGGAGGGGAAGTTGTCAAAATGGGTGAACTGAAATTTTTTTCGGTCTGTTTTTCAAATAAATAAAGGTAAAATCTTGAAGAAAGAGTCCACTTAAAGTCTTTTACAATGTATAGACTGGACAGATCGGTCAATTCAAGCGGTGTTTCTCTTAATTTTTAAACCCAACAACAAATTGTGTGTCTGTTTCCTCGAGATTTACCCGAGATTACACAAAATTTGCTCTTGGATGTGAAAGGAAAAAGCTCCGCGATAGAGCGATTTGTCCAGTCTATACATTATATTCGTTACATCAAGTTTTATACGAGGGCTGCTACTTATATTTCGGGAATTGGCAATACTAATGTCAATACGTAAAATCTAGCAACGCCATAATAAACTTTGTCATTTTTTAGCACATATGTACGTACAACGTTTTTATGTACAATTGGTTTTTGTTTTGTTTACAATAAGTTAAAGAAATCAATTTGGCAAAACAATGGAAATTTCTCGAGAGGGTTTTCGTTGGATTATTTTTCACAACTTTCGACGTGGATTATCCCAACAAGAATGTATCGATGAACTTAGTTCTTTGTATGGTGAGAAAGCGTGAACTGATAGTGCATGATCGACATGTGACATATCGTGAGATAGAGACATCCTTGTACATTAGTTCCACTTCAATACTTTCTATTTTGCATGAACACTTAGTTTTAAAAAAGGTTTGTTCTCGTTGGATACCCCATAACTTATCAATCGCTCAAAAAAAGGCTCGCGTCGATTGGAGTATGGAAATGCTTAAAAAGTTCGACCGTGGTGCTTCAAAAGACGTTTATAAAATCGTGACAGGTGATGAATCATGGATATATGCGTATGAGCCGGAAACTAAACAGTATGGGGTCATGTGGCCACTGTTCCGCTAGAGCAACGTAGGACTGTCAATTCTGAGTGGTACATGACCATTTGTTTGCCGGAGGTCTTCGGAGAAATTCGCAAAACCAACTGCCGAAGGCGAATCATTCTCCATCATGACAATGACAGCTTTCACACATCTCGGCAAACAGGTGAATTTTTAAGCAGACAAAACATCGAACTGATGACTCATCCGCCCTACAGTCCTGACTTGGCACCCAATGACTTCTTTTTATTCACTCACATCAAAAAAAAAACTGCGTGGTCAACGATTTACAAGCGCCATAGAAGCAGTTGACGAGTTAAAAAACCATGCTTTGGAGGTGTCTCAAGAGGAATGGAAAAATTGCTATGACCAATGGATCGAACGAATGCAAAAGTGTATTGATCATCAGGGGGAGTATTTTGAAAAACAACAAAGCCATTTTCATTAAAAAATTTTTGTTCTTATTTGCTATTCACGAAATATAAATAGCAGCCCTCGTATTATTTAAAATAGCTTACATATTATCCGCGTGAGAAGAGAATATTTCTTCACTAATTAGCCAATTTGTATGTAAATTGAATGGGTTTTTCTAAAATGCTGTTTTTTTGAGTTATGACAGTCCTGAAGTAAATGAGCGATATGGATGGCTATAGATACACAATGCATAGTCAATATATGTATCTGGAATAAACCTAATTATAAAAATTGGTAAGAATCTCAAAAAAAAAAATATTTATTAGTCCGTTATTAAAGCAAACGAACTTAAATTTGAGAGCATATGTAAACATTTCTTGAACAACTTTGAGTAGTGGTATTTGTTGTGCCGATTAACATTATTTTGAACATAATTTAGCATTACATATATGTATATGTATTACTTCCATATAGGGGTGTACTTGATAAACCAGCAGCAGAAGTCTATACGCAGGATCTTTCAGCGATTATGGATTCAGCATTACGCAATACAAATGCACAATACGATGACCCAGATGTAGTGAATCATTTAGATGTACGCATATTGTCATCGTATGGTGGCGAAGTCGGTTGGGACATTGTTTCGTTGCAATACACTGTATGTGGACCGTTGTCTACGATGCTCGAGCCTTCAATGGACATATATCAATTGCTCTTTAAACCTCTATGGCGTATGAAACATATGGAATTCGTTCTATCAAATAAAATCTGGAAGGATCAAAAATGCAATGCTAAAGTAAGTTGTACATTAAAACATTTAAAAAAGCACTCCACATTTAGAGAGTATATTATCTTAAATATTTAAGGCATTCATTTGTTTTCTAAAATTGTTAGTTAGTTAGTTGAATTTCACTTAAGAAATATTTTTTTATAAAAAGGGCTATAACACTAAAATTTGTTTAAAAACCACAAAGAAGGCTATCATTGGCTATGCCAAAGATGTAATACTCTTCACGCTCCTCCGTGTTGCATCCAACATTCCTTTCTTAGCATCACTAAATTCTCTTTTTTCTAATAAGAACATTAAATGGGGGTTGGTATGGGAGGTACCCCTCCTGGTAACCCTAGGATCATGAAATTTACATAGTTGATGAATATAGATCAGAAACTTATAGTGTCCAATTTCAGTTCGATAAGTTAAAAAACAAAAAATTTTTCTAATAAAAACATTTATTTAATTGGGGGTTTGTATGGGAGGTGCCCCTCCTGGTCTTATAGTGTTCAGTTCGATACGTCAAAAAACCAAAAAACTTTTATTAATAAGAACTTTAAAGGGGTGTTTGTATGAGAGATACCCGCTTAGAGTTCCAATTCGGCTGATTCCGGTAAAAAGAAACCTATGTGCAAAATGTCAGCTCTCTAGCTCAAAAACTAGACTAGTTTGCGGTCAGACGGACATGGCTTAATCAACTCGGCTCATCGAGCTGATCACAAATATACTTACAATACTATTCGTAATACAATTTTCATTGTTCATGCTTTGCTGCTTCTTGAATTTTGTGCTGTTGTTATAACATGTTTGTTTCTCTGATATATTAATTACTGTGTATTGCCCTCTTCGATTTCTAAATATGATGTTCACTAAAAACGTGTCAAGAGAGAAACAGTGTCTTTCGTCAAAAAGTATAAAATATATAGAGTGGACAAATCCAAAGAGTTTTTTTTTTTTTTTTTTTTGAGATCATTTAATTTAATTGCGATTCCAACCAATCGTTTATAGAACGATTATTAGGGATAGTTTTGATACACTGGCAGTGAGTTAACAATTTAATTTAGTTGATACTTCTTTTTAGCCTTCTCGGGCAGTCATTTGTTGTAAGAGCCGAAGCAAGGGAATTGATATGCACAATCAGAGCGTCATTGGACGCGTTCAGCAGAACCCATCGCTGATTTTTTCCGATTACTTGGTGTTCACTGTGACTGTCAAAATCACAAATTCATTAACAATGTAGTGATTGCGCTGACCAAAAATTAATCATCAAAATACTTGAAGTCAGCGGACTTCAATCAGCTGTGTTTTGTACAAACTAAGAAATAAAAAGGCTATTGTTAAGAAAATTTTAAGGGGGAGAGTTAAGAAGGATAGGGGGAAGATTTAGCAAAGTGCATGGACCAGACTTCATTGGGAATATTTATTTATGTTGTTTATATGTGTTTCATAGATAGGTGGAATGAAGAATATCTTAATTGTAGGCAAGATTGTCATCCATTGTTAATCAGCTGTTTCTGTTCAACACTCCTAAGCCGCTTGGGCTTCGTCAAACAGCGATCCAGAATCATGTCTAAGTACTTAACAGAAGACTTCGGGGGGAATTTAGTGCCTTTCAGAATTACCGGTGGACAGCGTTTGTATCTCAGCGTAAAGCAACAATGCTGGGATTTAGAACTGTTAACTCTAATATTCCAACGCCTTGACCAAGCATCGCTACACCAGCTCAAATATTTCGAATTGTAGACCTCTCATCACGAACTTCAACCAAAAACTATCGTATGCAAGTTTGATCTGAGCATGTAGTAATAATAATAATTGGGCAGGGAGGAGAGACTTAATTTTCCAAAGCAGTCAATCGTGCCAAACCCGTTCAAAAGCTTGCTCCTCATCAAGAAACACAGCTGAACAGTACATTTTCTTTTCATAAGCCTGTAATATGACATTAACAATGCAATGCTGCACCTGTTCAATGGTACCATGTCCATGTCTAAACCCAAACTGGTGATTTGGAATAGCACACCTGTTGTCCAGTGCAACCATCAAATACTTTGATGATTACAGACAGCAAACTTATCGGTCTATATGACTTGACGTTATTTTCCGATTTGCCATGTTTAGGCACCATAATAATAACCGCACACTTCCACTGCGAAGGAAAATGATGAAGACAAATGATTTTATTGAAGAGCAGAACAAGTAAAAGGATACCTTGATTAGAAAGGGCTTTGACAACCTTACCACAAACACCACCATATCCTAGAGATTTGTTGGTTTTAATGTTTTTTTATCTGCTCACGAAGCAGAGAGCTTGTTTTAGTTTGCGCGCTTCTCTCTTCCAAGCACGAGCATCAAGAACAATGTGCGTCGAACCAGTGTAGAGGAGTTTATGAGTTGTTCCAGTTTCGCTTGAAAGAGTTGTACATTCGCGTTTCTTGGTAGCAATCTGGGCATCGTATCACAGCAGATGGCACCAACTTCAAACTCAATGAGCAGAGGGAGATGATCCGAATTGAGATCAGGAATACACCTAATAGACAGTAGAATAGATGGAACACCTCCATAAACTACAAAGTCGATTACGCTAGGAGTATGGTGCTTGTAATGGTAATGTGTAGAACCTGAGCATTAGAACTCGTTATATTATTCCCCAAAGTGGATGATGAGGATTCCAGTCTCCAGCTATTATATATTTTGGGCCAAGTTGATTGAAAGCCAGTGTTGGCCATGCATAGATTGGAGGGCAGTAAATAGAAGCAATATTAAGAATTCCCAATACTATGAACTTTAAGTGCAACGCATTGCACATGGGCTTCAGTAGTAGACGCAAAAAAGTGGTGCTTAGTCACAGAACAAATGAGGATTGCACTACCACCTCTGTGCCTATCTAAGGGGTGATTTGCTAATTATAGCGGAAACCCATGTAGCTTATAATAGGATCTACTGCAGAAATGGAATTCGCTGATAAGATGATATCGATATTATTGGCTTGGATGAAAAATTCCATGTAATTTACGTGATTTGTCAGACCGTTAGCGTTCCAGACGCCAATACTGAGACCGATTGTTGACATAGTTGAGGAAAATTGACGAGGAGACAATTTAGTAAACTTTCCTGCAGATCCATCATTGTATCCAACCTAGATAAAATAAGATCAAATTTGGCATTGAAGTCAACCTGTAATTGTTGATTTAGCTGTTGCAATTGCTGCATTTCTTGTTGATGATACCATTGTTGATCTTGGGTATCAAGACTACGATGCTGTAATAATTGTTGTTTTAACTGATGGGTGGGTTGTTGCTGTTGTAACTGCGAGCAAGTTGTAGCATGTACAGTTGAAGCCACGATGGCTGCTACATGTACAGCCTCGCGGCAGGGCCGATTGGCCTTGGCCAACCGAAGTCGGGTGATTCTGGGACGAAGACCCGACCACTCAGGGGAATCTGGATATATGTTGTAACTGTGGCTGTTGGGAAGATTGAGATAGCTGAGGTTGAGACGGGTTATGTGTACATTGTTGTGACCGGCTTTTCCGCTATTTTGCTATTTGTTGATTAGTTTATAGCTAGCTGCCTTTTTTTTGCTTAGGCTGATTTTGCTGAGACATCACCTTTAGCGGCACTTGCGTAAGAGGGCACAGAATATCTATCCACATTTGGAGGAGGTATAGTCATAGACGAAGTTGTGGGACCACGTATCGGACGGGATACTTTGATAAAGCCATGTTGTTTGACGTTATGTTTATAAATCTCGCAACCCTTGTAGTTGGCAGTATGTTGGTCGCCACAAAGAGCACATTTAGCAGGGAGCCCCTTCTCATTGTTACACTCAATAGTAGCATGGATGTCACCAAATTTAACACAGCGATGAAACTTTGAACAATAATTTTGAGTGTGTCCATATTCTTGGCATCTATGGCACTGAGGTGGAGAAGCACGTGGTGGCTCAACTTTTGCTATTTGGTCGCAGAGCAGTTTGATATCAATTTAGTGGCTTCTTGTCGGATCGACTTAGAGGATTAAAAACATTTCTAACAGAATGTCCTGCATTCTGGAGCTGATTCTTAATTTAATCTGTTAAAAAAGTATAGTGAAGACTTTTGAGCACCACCCTGTATGCTCTTTCCTATTTTAGCTGGTAAGAATGATGATTAACATTACGTTTTACCAAAAATTTTGTGGTTTTACGATATGCATCAGAGTTAAGAGCCATGATGCGAATTGTTTGGTTAGAGCAAACTTTAATATAGTAAGAGCTGCTATTAACAACTTCATTGGGTGAAGAACGGAATCCGTTGATGTCAGTGATACCATCGGCATTGATTGGTGGGGGCTAATGTACTCTAGAAGAATTGGTACGTGACATGGGGGCAGATTCATGTACCGAATATGAAGTTGAAGAATCATTGATCTGGATATCTAGAAGAATATCGCTACTTTACACGAAGTAGCTTCATTGTAATCCATATCAAGTAAGGCAAACGGATTTTTATATCCAGAAAACCCAACAGTTGTAGGCGCAGAATCTTTATTTTAGCATTGTTTCGCAGATGTAGATGAAGCGTTCTCCGAGACAGGCAGAGTTTCCATTGACAGGACACCGCCATTTTGACCTTGACTTTGTTTAAAACCTTATCAGTGTTGTTGCGTTTTAGTGATTTTATGACACGTGAATTTCGCACGGAATAATCATCTCTAGAAGCTTGGGAATTGAGCTGCCAGCAGGTCGATCGCTAGCAACTATATCAGATCTCACATTGGTTCTCCAAAGCGGGAATCCAAAGGATCACCCATATTTATGAACAAAAATAAATTCAATGACAAGAGTTGATTAAACACACCTAATAACAACCGACGAAGAGAGATAAGAAGTCTGTAAATAAATTTATACCGTTAGTTTATAAAGTAAAAACTTTTTGCTTTGAACAGGCAATGCTTATCGTACAATAAACACAACCTATCGCGATAAACGTTTGACTTAGACTCTGAAATCCAAAGAGAATAAAATATATAGATTGGACAAATCACTCAACTTAATCTGTAATGTGTAATCTCAAGGAAATCTCGTGGAATTTTACACACAATTGGTTGGGTATGCGAGCATTGAAATAAGAAGGAGAGGGCAGGTCAAAAATTATAAATCGATCGACACCGTAACTAATATCGAAGACCCACAGAAATTTTTGAATGGACTGCGACCTCATGAATTAACATTAAAATTCGGAACGCCAATCATTCTTTTAAGAAATTCAAGCCTATAAGATGCGACGAGACTACTTATAAAGGAATTGAAGGACAATTAAACTGTAGCGACGGAGATGTGCAAATTTTTTGGTTTAATAATATTACTAATCTTAAGTAAACTGAAAACTAATATATAGAAAAGTGCGGCTACTTTGGCATTCGGCTACATATCACCGATTTTAAAACTAATATTTGTTTAAAGAGTTCATCTTTCATGTTCCATCTATATGGCCTCATAATGATTCCACCAAACAAAAATAGTCGTTCAACAGGAGCAAGAATTATATTCAACTTGGTAAGCAAGTATTATATTTAAGGAAGAGTTACTTTACACTTGGATATTTGTTCAAGAATTCTAAAGTATTGGCTTCATCTTTTAAATGTTTTAGTGTTTCCAGGTCTATCGTAGTATTGGCCTTATCACTGTCTGCTGAAGAATCAGATTCTTCAACAAACATATAATAGGATTCAGTCTTTTCCTTTTTTCATTTGAGTTAGTTTATTGGGAGCTCTTTTCATCTTCTTGTTCTTCTTTTATTTTTCTCACTTCTGAAACAAAGAGTTCTTTAACGTATATTTTGTAAGCTTTTGGCACCCATTTCATTTTGAAAAAGGGATAAGATGTGGATGCTATTATGCCATTTTTTGCTTTTGGTTCCTCTAATTTTTTAAAACCTCAAAACGCCTATTAAGACTTTCTTGAATAACTTCTATCAATACACCACAATATTTAAGGATATCCATTTGCAAACTTCTTAGAATTCTTTGCATTCTTATTAGTTTTAGCATGAGACATCCGTAGTAAGTATTTTCGCCGCCTTCCAAGCTTCTGATGCCATCAGCAATAGGCTTTGAACAGCTTATGTATTCATTAAGAAACTGGATTTCAATTACTTTAAAAATTTCTAATCCAAGTTTCCTTAACTTTCATTTAGGGTATTCTTTACAGCAAGTAGATCTTGAAGGGAATTATAAATAGTATGAATTCCATCGTGTTGGACAAGGAGAAGTAGATGATTTTCCAGTTGATTCTGAATAGATTTCACATGCTTTAGGGGACCTTGAACACAGATTCCAAACTGCTTGACATTTTGCCATTGCTGCATCATGAAGTTTTGTGTATGAATTACTTTTGTATCTAGCCTTATCCATATCTCTTGAAGCTATTAAATATAATCCTGGTAACCCTAGGATCATGAAATTTACATGATTGGTGGTTATGATCAGAAACTTATAATTTCCAAATTTCAGTTCGATACGTTAAATAACAAAAAACTTTTTCTAATAAGAACATTAATTTAAAAGGGGGTTTGTACGGGAGGTGGTCCGATAATTCCGACAAATGTGCAGCGTATGGTAAAAAGAAAGCTATGTACGAAATTTCAGCTCTCTATCTCAAAATCTGAGACTTGTTTTCATACAGACGGACATGGCTAAATCAACTTGTCTCATCGAGCTGATCACAAATATATGTGGCAACCCTCTGTGGAGTACGTTGGCAGCTCCTTGAAGATCCTGTGGCAACCCCAACGATCAGATGGGGACAGGAAAGCGAGCTTGCCAACACTGACTCGAGGTTCTTTCTTTTCCTGTTGAGTCGGCATTTGCTAGTTAGAAGTGTCTGAATAACATTTCTAAATATATATACTTTATGTGGTCTGCGATGTCTCCTTCTGTGTGGTACAAACTTCATGACAAACTTATAATACTATTCACTCCCGTGAAGAGTATAATAAACTATAAACAAAGTAAACTCTACTTCGGTTTAACTGACTATATTGTGAACTGAAAGCCTAAGTTAAATATCCGCATTAGTTTTTCTAAGGACACTTGGATTTTTAAGACGAATATTACGATACCTCAACTGTTGAAATCCATCGACCCATTTGGAAGATACGAGGTAATAAAGAAATTTAAAAACATACAAGATACGCGCGAAAAACATAACCCCTCTTTGGCAGTCGGGTAAAAAGGATTATCATGGGAATGAATAGGAGATATTGTGTATCGACTTAATTTTTTCGTTGATGGAAAGTTATAATGATAGCATATGATGAAATTTTCGGTTTCTCTAAAACCTTAAGATGTAATATGTAGGATTCTACATATTATTCTATGTAAACATTATAGGAATTGTTCTTTCCACGCAATAGATATCTTCAGGTTTCAGTATACTTATTAATAATCTTAATCAGTCTCAAAAACACCATCAAAACTTTATTTGCTTGATATTTTCTGCTCAATTGGAGCATTTAAGAGTTTCTAGAAGACAGAATTGTGTGTGTTATATTTGTTGGTCTTGTTTAAATTTTTTTCTACGCCTCTATTCATGCCATATCTAAAGATCCACATTGTACGAAAGTATAAAACCTTAGAAACTGAAGAATCAGCATTTTTTTTGTATTATCATTTTTCATCATTTCTTTACTTTATTGCATATTATAATATATAATTGATTTACATTTGCCAATATTTTCAAATGAATTCAAACGCGAACCATTAAATATCTCGAAATATGAAAAAGTGGACGTATACCACTTTCAAAAATAACAGCTAATAACACACGAAAGAGGCGAAAGAAGACAACGAAAAAAAGACAGCGAAATTTTTGTCTGTGGTACATTGCACCCGGCTGCCGACTAGAGGTGGCTACTTATAAAGGAATTGATAGTTTTCTATAGTTTGGAAAAAACTATCAATACTCATTGATAGTAAAAAAAAAACTATCGATAGCACTATCGATAGTCAAAAAAGTTCAAATAAAAAGTGTAAATCAGGGTTTTTTCATAAAACAAAACAACTTTTGTTTCATTTCATTATTAAAGAATGTAAAAAAATTATAATAAAGCTCAAATAGATATCAATTTAAAAAGAATATAACAAAATCATAATAAAGATCAAATAGAGATCGAAGTTTAACCACCAATGGGTTTCTTCATTATGGCGCGGTGTCGCATAGGAAATTAACAAATGATATTTAAACCATCCAATGCTTCTTGTCACTCAACCTAACCCAACTCACCCAATCACTACATTCTCTTCCCACCACATCTACTATGCCAAAGGTGTAATACTCTTCACGCTCCTCCGAGTTGTATCCGACTCTCCTTTCTTAGCATCACTTCAGTTTGTGTGGTAATTTTATTGTACTTTTATTCTTTATAAGTTTCTCATTTAATTTGGGTTTGTATGGGAGGTACCCCCTCTAGTGGTCCGATTTGGCTGATTCCGACAAATGTGCAGCATATGCTACAACAACAAAAAATTGCGTTCGTTTTCCCTGTTCTTGTTGTCGTCAGAACACAGAGTTCTGCTTGTGTTCTCAGAACCCAACTTTACTCACTGTAGAAAGGCTATTAAATAAATAATCTAATCTATTCTTACATAATAATAATCTATGCGTGAGTTTCCTACACAAATTCAATTGCATTTTTAGAAATTTTACGTTTTCTAATTTATTCATTTTATTAAAACATACAATTCACAAGCATAGATATAATATGATGGTTCTGATTTGAAATTACTGTAACTATGCTGTCGAGAAAATCGAACATCAGCGCAACATTAGCATTTTACAACTTGGAATCGGTTTTTAAAAGTGGTGCCAATTTCTGGCTTAACATAATGTTGCCTGTAATCTTTAATTTACCCTTCATAAAAGCAGCTTGTGGATTTAATTTTCCCACAGCCAAATCGACCATATCCTCATCAGAGATAGTCAATGTTGTGTCCACCTTTACGCCTTGCGCTGGTCCCTCATATATTTTGCAATTTTTGCAGTCCAGAGCTGTTAGGAATGAAACAATTGAAAAGTATTGATTTTAAATTACAGGATTTCTTGTTTCATCAAATACAATACTCTCAACGCTAGTGCTAGAGCAATGTGCGAAATTTGTACTTTGAACATCAAGTCATATTGTATTGTATACTCATTGCACTTCATTCATTGTATAGAATGTCGATTTTGGCTAAAATTTACTAAAACTTACTCCACTCCTTTGTGACTCTTCCGGCTTTTGTGATTTTATAAAGAAAAACACCATTAATGTTTTTTGCTTTGGCTTCATTGGCTTTAATACCATCAATGATTTTTTGAAAAACTGCATCAGACTGAAGAGCCATGTTTAATTATTTGAGGTGTTATATTTTTGTGCTGAGGTAAAAAGATTGTTTTTTTTTTTTTTTTTTCGTTTTCTACTTTTCGTTAAAGACACGCTACGCTTAGATTAGAAAATGACAAATAATGTTTAATATTTTTGTTTTGTTAATCAGAAAAAACTTTCAACCTTAATCAATTGCCATAGCAATTCGTTCTCTCGCGCTCGCTGCCAAATGAATTTTTTTTAATCGTGTTGGTGAAGGGTGCAAAGTCGCATTAACCGGTCTATTCTCGTTGTTTTTGCATTGACAACGCAACAACTGTTAGTTTGACAGCAACTGCTGCTAAAACTGAGTACCGCTGTTAATTTAACATAAATTGTTTGATATGTGTGTAATAGTCGGTTTATAGTCGGTTTAGACTGAAGGAAAAATCAGATTTTTCCATAATAAGGTAGAAAATCTGATTATTTTTACAACAACCACAGGGAAAAGTGACGTCACTGAGGGTTGTTGTGATGTTAAGCAAGGATGATTATAATCAAATTGAAAAATAAATCAGGTTTTTAATCAACTATCGACTGGTCACCTTAGTAGTGTTGGAAAATTTCTGCCTTTTTTTTAGCTCATTTTGTAAAATATAAATTGTTAATTTTTTTAAAAAAGATTTCAATTAAAAAAGTATCAGGAATGAAAAAGGGGGCTGCAAGAAATATTTGCATATATTTCAAAATGTTCTAAATCATGTATTTTTCACAAATTTTTAGTTTTAATATAGCCAACGTGCTCGTTAAGTTCCACGTGTATGTATAACCAATATAAAAAACAGCTGTTCCGAATACAATTGTATAAAATTTTAAAAAATCTACAATAAAAAACAAGAAAAAAAAATCAGTGTAAACACCTGATTAATATCAAGCAGTGTCAATCGACTATTATTTACGTATTTCATTTGAGATTTGGTATGTATGTAATCCGTTAATTTATTATATAAAAACTGTGATAATATATCTAAACAGTAGTTTCTGTAAACGTCTGTGGGTTAAGACCACATTTCTTAATTTCCACAGCAATGGAAAACAAATAATCATAGCATTCAGTCCTGTAAATAAAAATTATTTTAGAACCAACCCACTGCTTTTGCTACCATTAAATTTTAAATTAATCAAGGTATGTCCCAAAAGTATTCGGACCGTAGCATCCTTTGAAATTAAATTGACATGCTTCAATGCATCTAACGCACAGTTGCAAACGTAAGTCAGATCCTTTTGGGACACACCTTGTATGCCCTTTTAATACTACATTGTTTTGGCCTTCTCGCAGCTTTGTCCCCATACATAGACGCCATGACGGCGTACTAATATTGCTGAACAACTAGGATATTCTAGCATAGCAGCGTGCATAGAATCAGCTAAGTCACGTTCATGTGGTGTATTTTCAATAATGGGTACGACAAGTTGTTCATCATAGCGCAGAGTGCGTTGCTCAAAATCATTATAGATGCCCTTAATATAAAGGAAGAGTTAAAAAGAGAAAATTTAAGTTTTTCTGGTGCTATTATGCATTCATACTTCATCATTTCCAAATGAGTACAGCGAAATTCTTTACCCTGCCAAAGTAGTGTCGCCATTACAGCATGCTGGGAATGTGTATGACAGCTTGAGCATCGCGATGCCGATAAGCAAGCATAAACAGTGGTGTACATTGGCTCTTGCTTAAACTAAAATTATGTTTAAAACAATTGTACACCGCACACACACAAAATTAAACATTACTGTACTCACTGCTTGTAATCCGGTGGTAATTGTATATCCTTGCCATCAATATTCTGTACAAATAGATCTTCTGGTAATATACGTTCTTTCTGAACACCCGATGGAGCCAAGTAAATTCATTTCTGAAAAAAAAAGTAAAAATATTATTAATTATATGTAATTAAATATAAACATAGAGTGCGCAACTACCAAGTATATACTTGTCTTTAATGCTAATACCGCCAGTACCAGTAACTCAATCAAGATTATAGAATTGCTTGCATAGTGCAGGTATTAGATGACGTGGATGATCTACTGGCAATTCCTTAAAAATGGACATAATGAAAATTCTTACAATGTTACTGCTGCTACTGTGAAATTGCTTCTAATACAACACTACTGCTGGTTCCGTTCAACGCAAGATAAGAAAACAAATCTGCCTTATAAAAATAAACAAATGAAGTCTGTTAATAACGAAACATATTTTAGTGTTGTATGATGAATGCACTATTTTTATAGTTGATGTATAGGCGGTTTCGACTGCTTAAAATTGACTGATTTTTAATCAGGTGCTTACACTGATTTTTTTTCTTTATTTTTTTGTTGTAGATTTTTTCAAATTTTATACACGTGGAACTTTGCGAGCACGTTGGCTATATTAAAATTAAAAATTAGTGATAAATACATGATTTAGAACATTTTGAAATATATGCAAATAGTTTTTGCAGTTCCCTTTTTCATTCCTTAAATCTTAAAAAAAAGCAATTTATATGTTACTTAAAATGTTGTGTGCCATCAGCAGCTGATTTATGTTTGACGCGCAACGAAAAAGAAGAAAAAGAGCCAAAATGAGCTAAAAGGCAGAAATTTCCCAACACTGCTAAGAGAAGACCAGTCGACAGTAGTTTAAAAACCAGTTGTTTTCATTTAACAGTTTAAAAACTACTTTGGTTTCCATAACAACAACCCTCAATTACGTCAATTTTCCCTGTGGTTGTTGTAAAAATAAACAGTTTTTTCAACTGTTTCAACTATAAGTGTGAATTGGAACTTCCAATTGTTCGTAATGTTTGTAACCAAGCATCAAAAACCAGTTAACAGTCAGAAAAATGCGCATTTTTGATGAATGCGACCGGAATACGCAGTTTTTTCTACAACAACAGACAAGAAAAATCTCTTGGTTGTTGTTGTAGCGCAGTGTTGCACTGTGGAATATGCATGAATGATTACCAAAATTTTCCTTTCCTTAGCTATTGTGTAAATGATATGGTATCAGCATCGATGAAACATAAGTTATGCTACGGACACACGATATGAGAACCAATGAAAGATATATAAAGCGTGCCAAATTAGGTAAAAATGCCAACATGTTGATTATTATTAACAAATGAATTTCTAGTATTATTTTATAATTTTCAAATAATCTCATCTTTAATTCTATGTCACAAATAATTTTATTTGAATAAAATACCCAAAAATGAAAAGAACAAAAAAGTACATACATTTTTACTTATGGTACATAAACAAAATGTGTAATACCTACTGCCAATTTTTTACATTTAAGTGCCGTTCTCAATTTTGTGACGTCATTAGCATATCAGTGTATAGAACGCTGAAATAGTGCATTTAGTGTTGAACATAAATTGAAACTGAATTGAAAAGTCTTCAAATTCTTCAATTTTCAATGCATTTTAAAATCATGTTCAACACTAAATGCATTATTTCAGCGCTCTATACACTGATATGGTAATTACGTCAACAGTTGAGAGTGAGTAATTTTTGAGAGAGTTAAAGCTCAAATTGGCGCTACCTTGTATTATTGTACCATGCTGCGTATTATAGTTATTTTGCTTGGCATGGTTTAGTTCCATGGTGTAAGAAATAGAGGTGGCGCCATTAGTTTACAGTTATGTGTCGTTCTAAATTTTTGACGTCATTCGCATATCAGTGTATAGAATGCTGAAATAATGCATTTAGTGTTGAACATGATTTGAAAATGCATTGAAAATTGAAGAATTTGATGGATATCAGTGTATAGAACGCTGAAATAATGCATTTAGTGTTGAACGTAATTTCAAAATGCATTGAAAATTGAAGAATTTGAAGAATTTTCATAGCACTGCTTCTTCAATTATCAATGCATTTTTAAATTATGCTCAACACTAAATGCATTATTTCAGCGTTCTATACACTGATATGCGAATGACGTCAACAATTGAGAGTGAGAAAATTTCACGAGAGTAAAAATCCCTAGTGGCGGTACCTTGTATTATTGTACCATGGTTTAGTTCTATGCACGTAACAAGTATACATACTACGCTTATACAAAGAGAGAGAGAGAGAGAGAGAGAAAGAATTGAGAGAACATGCACGATCGTGGTTGTTTTTTGTTTGTGTGTTACGTCCGCTCACTTCGCAACACTCGTACTTAACGCGATACCACTATGGTATCGATTCTTCTACTCGATGCCGTATCGGTCGTAAGGTATCGATAGTTGCTCGGCATCGACTGAAAAGTATCGATATTTACTCGAATCGGTCGATGTTTCATAAATCAAAATGGCCTTTTACAGTCGGTTTAGACTGAAGGAAAAATCAGTTTTTTCCATAAGCAGGTAGAAAATCTGATTTTTTTTACAACAACCACAGGGAAAAGTGATGTCACTGAGGGTTCCCCGCCAAACATAAAAAAGCTGATAATCGCCAAGTGAAGCGTAAGTGAATTTTATATTTTTGACATTACAATAAAATTATATAAAATTTGAACAAAATTACAACAAAAAACGGAAAAAAATCAGTGTAAACACCTGATTAAAAATACGCACCTCCCATACAAATTAAATTAAATTAATGTTCTTATTAAAAAAAGTTTTATGTGTTTTGACGTATCGAACTGAAATTTGGACACTATAAGTTTCTGATCTATATTCATCAACCATGTAAATTCCATGATCCTGTGGTACCAAGGAGGGTACCTCCCATACAAACCCCCATTTAAATTAATGTCCTTTTTAGAGAAAGCTTTTTGTTTTTTTGACTTATCGAACTGAAATTTAGACACTATAAATTTCTGATCTATATTCATCAACCATGTATATTTCAACATCCTAGGGTGATCAGGAAAGGTACCTCCCATACAAACCCAAATTAAATGACAAACTTTTAGAGAAATAGTACAATAAAAGTAATGTGCTACTCAAACAGTGCTCATATTTGATACTCAAAATGTGACATAGAGAATAAAGTGATGCTAAGAAAGGAGGCATATCAGATATCTGTCATTTGACGCCGTTCGGTAGGGATGTAGCGATAATACTATAGTATCGATTCTCTTACTCGATGCCGTATCGGTCGCAAGGTATCGATAGTTACTCGGCATTGAAAAGTATCGATACTTGCTCGCATCGGTCGATTTTTCGTAAAATTAAGGGTACGTTCAGCAGGACCAATAGCTGACCTTTTTCGATTATTTGGTAAACGCTGACTGATTTCACTTTTCTGAACGCAGTGCTGACTACTAGTAAAATTACGGCGTTGTAAAATACCCAGCTTCGAAGTCTGACGCAAATTAATTTGCGGCTTGGGAGTGTTGAATAGAAACAGCTGAGATAGAGACAACAATGGTTGACAATCTTGCCAACAATTAATAGTCTTTCTCCAGTAAGTAAACAGTTGGGTTCTGAGAACACAACGTTTTAGATTCAAGTAAATCGCAAATTGTTAATTTTTAAGTGAAGCATCTTTGGTTCCGGTAGGGTAAAATTTTTCATTTGCGTCATCGTCATTGGCAATTTTGGTTAACTCTTTTGTTGTCGATCACAAAATTAAGCAACGGTTGGGTAGTGTTTGGATGGACGACCGATCACAAACAGTTGTCGACAACGTGATTTATAAATAAATATTTGACTTGGCTATTTTTCCATTTCAAATAAAAATGCAAAATGGTTTCCAAAAAAAGCATTTAAATACAAAATGCAAGATAGTTATTTTCAAAATAGGGTTTTCAAATAAAATGCTTTATTTCACACATTTATTTTTTTTTTTGTTAGTAGTACTAATCTTAAGTACTGAAAAACTAAAAACAAATACATAGAAAAGTGCGGCTACTTTGGCCTTCGGCTACATTTCACAGATTTCAAAACTTATATTTGTTCAAAGAGTTTATTTTCATGTTCCGTCTATGTGGCCTCATAATCATTCCACCAAACGAAAATAGTCGTTCAACAGGAACAGAACTGGGTAAGCAAGTATTATATTTAAGGAAGAGTTCCTTTACACTTGGATATTTGTTCAAGAATTCTAAAGTATTGGCTTTATCTTTTAAATATTGTAGTGTTTCCAGGTCTATCGTAGTATTTTTCTTCTTTTATTTTTATCACTTCTGAATCAAAAAGTTCTTTAATGTATTTTTTGTAAGCTTTTGGCACCCATTTCATTTCGAAAAAGGGATAAGATATAGATGCTATTATGCCATTTTTGCTTTCGGTTCCTCTAATTTATAAAATCTCTCAAAATGCCTATTAAGACTTTCTTGAATAACTTATGAAGTTATCCATTTGCAAACTTCTTACAATTCTCTGCATTCTCATTAGTTCAGGCATGAGACATCCGTAGTAATTATTTTCGCCGCATTCTAATGTTCTGATGCCATCAGCAATAGGCTTTGAACAGCTTATGTATTCATTAAGTAACTGGATTTCCATTTCTTTAAAAATTGCTAATCCAAGTTTCCTTAAGTTTCATTTAGGGTATTCTTTACAGCAAGTAGATCTTGAAGGGAATTATAAATAGTATGAATTCCATCGTGTTGGACAAGAAGTAGAAGATTTTCCAGTTGATTCTGAATAGATTTCTCAGGCCTTAGGAGACCTTGAACACAGATTCCAAACTGCTTGACATTTTGCCACACATAAAGTTTGTTGTATGAAATTCTTTTGTATCTAGCCTTATCCATATCATCATCATCGTCAATATTAGTAAGCATAACTTCAATATTTTGAATAAGAGCTGTATCTCTTTCACTTGTTCCTGTATCTGAATCTTTTCCAATGAGCCGTTACACCAATATAGCTTCTCTTAGATGATGACCATATATTTTTGTATTGAATCAAAGAATAAAGTAAAGCAAACAAGAATATTACCATTTAGTTATGATGAATAGATCGTACTAGATAATAGCGAGGCCAGAGAGCGAAAGAGAAGCCTCGACCAAGTGTGGATAAGATCTGAGCCGACTATCTCTCTCTCTCGCTCCGTCGCTGTAAACTCACGTTAAACAACAACAATTATTTCGTTTTGCTCTTTCGCAAACAAAAATTTTTAGTTTTTTTTTCTTAAAAAATTTTACAAAACCATTTTGTATTATACAAATACTAAATGTTTATAAAAAGCATTTCAAATAAAATAGGAAATGCATTTTGAAAAAAAGTATTTCAAATGCAAAATAAAAATAGGTATTTTGCATTTGCATTTGCATTTTAAATATACATATGTATTTCAAATAATTAACATCTCTGCTAAATAGCATAGTGTGTAAAGAGCCGGTTCGGTCGATGACAGAAAACAACCGACAGTGGGTTCAAGCCCTCCATCAGGAATTAAAGTTTTGAAGTGAAACTTCTTTATCGGCGTTGGGCAAAAATTTAGTACAAATTTTGAGTGAAAAAATAAAGATTGTAACGTTTTTCGGATTCTGTAATTTTCACAGAATGTGTATTTCTCTTGCCATATCCCAACAAATAATAAATTTATTGGAAAATCCACCGGAAAAGTCTCAAAAAAGAGATTACATTTCCAGAACAACAAGGTGCAGTTTGTGTGTATAAAAATGTTTATAACAACAACATTCAAGCAAACAGATTGTGTGTTGTACGAAAACAAGCGAATATACGAAGAAAAGAGAACGAAAAACACACAGATGCTCGCAGTTGATCTAATTTTTGGGCAAGAGGGGATAGACGGCAAACGTAAACACAACAACAACAATTACTCACGCCAAAGAAAACAAAAGCAACATACAGACGGATAGACAGACTGAAAGACAGACATAGCTAAATTAACTGGACAGAATATTTTGTACGCAAATGATGTATTTGTTTTGAGATGATCTCTCTCTCTCACTGTAACACATAATTTTTATAAAAAGATTTTAATAAAATAAGTATCAGGAATGAAAAAGGGAGCTGCATATATTGCAAAATGTCCTTAATCATGTATTTTTCACAAATTTTCAATTATAATTTTGCCAACGTCCGGCCAAAGTTGCACGTGTGTGTGTAATCAAAACAAAGAAATGCTGTTCGGAACACACCAGAACACACTCACTCTGGACGCAAAACCAGAACTCTCAACTTTTTACTCACTGTAGAATGGCTATAAGATCACGATACAATAAAACAATGTAGCGACATTTGGGCCTGTTACGCTCTTATAATTGCTCGCTCTCAATTGTGACTTTATAAATATATCAGTGGGCTAAAACGCTAAAAAAAGTATTTAGTGTTCAACATAACTTGATTGACACAAAAAAATGAATAGAACAACAAATTAATAAACAAAACAACAAATTTTCTATTTACACACAAATTCCCAATTTCCAGCAGTTAAATATGCACATTATTACATAAATAAATTGAAAAAACTTGAATAACAACATATGATAGTGTTGTGCAGCGTAAAAATTTAGAAGAAGAGCGTAAGTAACGGGTGATGCTTTAAGAGCTTGCTAATTTAATTCTAAAAAAAAACACATAAAATTCAGAAAAATGTATGAAATCTTTATTTGAGTCGATAGAACGATCGATATAATTTAATGTTTAAAGATAATTTCAAGTAAATGTTGGCCGCGGCTGCGCTGCAAATAGTCCATACGCTGGGTTCAATTTTGGTATACTCCTCTCCAACATATCGGCCGGTATCTCACGAATAAATTGTTCAATATTGGGTTCCAGTGTGTCAATCGTAGCCCCACAAAGAATAGTCTAGAGGTGTTAAATCACATGATCTAGGCGGCCAATTGACCTGCCCCAAACGTGAAATAAATTGCTCACCGAACTTGCCTCTCAATTGGGCCATTGTTTCGCGTGCTGTGTGGCATGTGGCACCATCTTGTTGAAACCACATGTTAGCCAAGTCAAGCTCTTCCATTTAGGCACACCAAACAGTGATTTTTTCGGGATGCATAGGTAGTTCTTGCAATGCTTCTGGTTGCTCTTCAGTCTTATTGCGGCAATTTTGCTTATTCACGTATCCATTCAACCAGAAATGAGCTTCGTCGCTGAACACAATTTTTCGATAAAAAATTGGATCTTCATTCAATTTTGCCAACGCCCATTCAGCAAAAGTTAGCCGTTGTGGTAGGTCGCGCGGCTTCAATTCTTGCACCAGCTGTATTTTAAAAGGTTTTACACCCAAATCCTTTCGCAACATTTTCCACGTAGGGGAGTTACAGAGGCCCAATTGCTGCGAACGGCGTTAATTCAGGGTCATCAGTAACACTGGCGGATACAGCTGCGATTTTTTCCTCTTTCCGCACTCTACGTATGCGTGTTGGTGGTTTAATGTCCAATAATGTAAACGTGTTTCACAGTAACACAAGGCACGTAAACCACGTCAGCTGTTAAAAACAGTGTTGCCAAAAAAAAAGTTGCTAAAAAATCACCCGTTAAATTCTTGAGAGAGAACATACATAACTATAAACTACTGTCGCTACCTTCTCACTGTTCGTTGTCAGCCTTGCTTGCAAGCAGACGTGCTTTTTTAGCTGTGAGGGCGTGTTACTGTTTGTGCGAATTTTGCAAACATTTATGTGACATCGTGTCCAGTTTAAAAAAAAAAAATAAAATAAAAAGTGTTAATTATTAAAAATGCCACCAAATAAGAAGAGGGCCGAGGACAAGGCTCTGTCGTCTTCGTCGACGTCCCTGTCGGAATACAGGCGCAAATCGGTGAGTACGAGGCAGCAGATTCGGAAGGCAGCTTCCGTTCCTGCTGTGGACTTGTGTGGCGGGGTTGGGAATAAGGGAGCTTTCCTTGTTCCTGATGTCCCGGGGCCTTCCGCGTCAGCCTCTGCGTCTGATAGGCGTAAGGGGACTGATGTGGAGAAGTTGAAGGCGATCACGACGGTTGTATTGAATTGCATCCTGGATGATGAGAGTGGTGTGTCTGGGGGAGTGGTCCGCACTATCGTGTCGTACACGACCCAGTATGAGCTGTTGCTAATGCGGTTGATTGCGGAGGATGAGCGCCTAAAGGGACGTTTAGATGTTGCTCACGCATCAAGAGGCGGAGCTCAAAGCGTCCAGGGGAGTTCACCTGTGAGCGTGCCCAGTGTTGTCCCGCCGGCTGTCCCTGCTGTGAAGCCAGTTGAGACCTGGTCCTTGTTTGTCAGAAGCAAGACTTCTGGCAAATCTGCCAGGGACGTGCTTGAGCAGGTGGTGAAGGAGGTCGGGCCAACATTGGGAGTTCGCGTCTATGAGGTGAAGCCGCTACGCGATGGTGGTGCTATAAATCGCACTCCATCGGTGGCGGAGTTGACAAAAAGGAAAGACAACGCTAAGTTTGGTGAGGTGTGTTTGGAAGTGACTGTCAAAGAGAAGATAGGTCCTAGGGTGGTGGTTCAGGGGGTAAACTCGCAGATTGCTCCTGATGAGTTTATTATGGAGCTTTTTGAAATGAATCTGAAGGAAAAGATGAGTGAGGGGGAGTTTAAGAAGAGTGTCCGCCTGTGTAGTAAGCCTTGGGTGAGGACCGCTGATGGAGCGGTGAATGTCATTCTGGAAGGATCTGCTGTTGCCATGCAGACCCTTCTGGAGTCTGAGCGCTGCCACATCAAGTGGTTCTCATTCAGGGTGCGCAGCTACGAGCCGGTCTTGGGTTGCTTCCGTTGCTTAGGCTTTGACCACAAAGTAGCGGAATGCAAGGCCAAGGATGATATTTGTCGCCGTTGTGCGCAGACGGGTCATCGAGTGGCACTGTGTGCAAATGTGCTAAATTGTCGCAACTGTGCTCGTCGGGGCATCTGATGATGTCTCCGGCATGTCCTGTGTACAGTGCCATTGTTGCCAGGGCGAAGGCGCGACACTAAGATGATTAGATTCCTTCAGGTAAATTGTCAGGGGTCAAATGCTGTAACGTGCGAGGTAGGAGCTACTATGTGTGACAGTGGCAGTGGAATTGCTCTGCTTCAGGAACCTTATGCGACCAATGGTTGCGTGAGGGGACTACCTGCAGTAATACGGGTATTTCCTGATAGCAGGGCAAATTCTGCTGTGGTGGTGAATGATGTCAGTATTGAATGCACATTGGTGAATTCAACTGACTATGGTGTTTGTGGGAGTGTAAGTGATATTTTTGGTAGGATTTTTGTCGTGAGTGTGTATTGTAAGTTTAGTGAACAGCTGGAGCCGTACATCTTGTACATGGATGATGTGCTACTACTGGCGAGTAGCGATCCTATCATCCTTGGTATTGACGCGAATGCATCGTCCCACTTGTGGTTCAGTAAAATATCTAGACAAGCGTCTTGGTATTTGAACCATCAACGGGGTGAGGTGCTGGCCGAGTGGGCTGTCTCGGGATGTTTTGTGAATGAGGCAGCAATGATTTTGTTTGATTGAGGTTGTTATGACTTCCACCCCAGTTGGGAGTGAAAGAGTACCGTAGAATGTTTGGTGTGTGCGTAATGCAAATTGGCCACTTCATGGTATGTATTTGACGGAAGCGGCAACGGGAGTTCCGTTGTTTCGTTTTCGTTGTATGAATATAGATGAGCAGATAGAGTGTGTGGATAGATGGATGAATGGTGTGAATGATAGGATGTTACAAAGATTTCGTAAACGGAATCTTGTAATAGTGAAGTGGTAGAAGAATGAGCTGAGTAGGAAGCGGAGACTGGTTTGGAGACTTCGTGAGAGGTTTTAAAGGGCCAGGGCCGCTGGTGCAGTGAATGTGGACCAGCTCAGGAGTGTGTACAGTCGTGAGTTGAAAGATTATAAGCAAATGCTTATAAGAGTGAAAGAAGATGAATGGAGGTCATTTCTTTAGCGCAATAAGCATGATCCCTGGAGTCATGCTTATAGGTTATGTAGGGGTAAGGGTAGGCAGACAAGTGAGTGTGCTCTTCGTGTCGGAGACAATCAGTTGACGGCATCGGGAGATTGTATGAATGCTTTGTTTTGTAAATTTTTCCCTCGGGCGGATCCGAGGGTTATTTTGCCTCAGGTGGAGGGCCCTTGCGATCCGCTCCAGGCTGATGAATTGGAGGTGGCCTTCTCGATTTTAAAGTCGAGAAAGTCACCTGGTTTGGATGGTATGACTGGAGAGATGTGTAAAAGCATCTGGAAGGCCATTCCAGAGAACATGAATGTGCTCTATGGCAAGTGTGTGTCTGAGGGATATTTTCTCAAGGTATGGAAGTGTGCTAATGTGATTGTGCTTCTGAAGTCACCCGATAGAAGAAGGAGTGATCCTCGTTCTTTTCGGGGCATCAGTCTCTTGCCGGTCCTTGGTAAGGTACTGGAAAGAGATCTGGTAGAAAGGCTTCAGGAGAGAGTGAATGAGCAAATGTCTGATTTGCAGATTGGGTTTAAGAAAAGGAAATGCGTTTAGGATGCTTGAAATTATGTGTCTGATTGTGTGTGTGGATCTTATGGGTGCGTTCGACTATCTGAGTTGGGATTGTGTGTTGAGGAAATTGAGTGATTGTGGAAGTCGGGAAATGGCTCTGTGGAGAAGCTATTTTTCTGACCGGAGTGCTTGTGTAGTTGGTGTGAATGATAATGTGAGTATAGATGTGGTTCGTGGCTGTCCACAGTGTTCTACCTGTGGTCCATTTATTTGGAACCTCATGATGGATTCCCTGTTGAGACAGCTCGGATAAGTATATAAGTGTTGTGCGTATGCGGATGATTTGCTCATCATGATTGAGAGGCAATCGCGTTTGGAGATTGAGCGTATGGGCCAAGAGTCCATGCAGTGGTGGTAGGCAGTGGTGTTGGTGTGGCAATGGCTCAAGGGCAGATTGTCACATAGTCGTCATCCTGTTGTCAGACTGAACACTGACAGCCTACGGTATGTTACTGAGGTTAAGTACCTTGGCATAACCATGGGTGAGAGAATGAATTTTGTTCCTCACATTGCTCGTCTTAGAGACCGGTTGTTCAGTGTGGTTGGGAAAGTGCGCCGTATTTTGCGGAGTGATTGGGGTCTCAGTAGAGGTGCTGTTCGTATCATTTATGTGGGTCTATTTGTTGCTTGTGCAACATATGGATCTTCTGTATGGTACAAAGCGGCATGTTCTACTGCAGGAAGAAAGTGTTATCATGCCAGAGGGTTATGATATTAGGGTGTGTGCCTGTGTGTCGCACTGTCTCTACTGAGGCTTTGCAGCTGTTGCTTGGAGTGGTTCCTCTTGATTTGGAGGTCAGGCGTAAGGCCATTGACTTCAAAATCAGGAGAGGATTACCGTTGCTGCAGGATGATTGGTTGCATGGCTTAGATGTGGAGAGCTTGGGTCGAAAAGAGTGTAAGAGATTGTTGAATGAACAGGTTCTGACTGACTGGCAAATCAGTTGGGACAATGGTGTGAATGGGCGGGATGTAACATTTGCTGGCAGTCGACCGGCCTTTGGTTTTAACCTCTTGCTCGGATTCCTGTTGACTGGTCACGCTTCCCTTAATGCTTTTTTTTGCATTTAAGGGGCCTAAGTGACAGTCCGGAATGCCCTTGTGGCGCGATCGGGGAAACGTTGGCAGCATGTTCTTTGTGAATGTTCTCTGTATGGTGATTTGAGGGACTTTAATGCGTTCGGTATTTTTAAGGTTAATGGGGATTATGGTTTCAGTCAGGCGCTCTCCAGTAGGGATAGTGTTAGGAGATTGAATGAGTTTGCACTTGCAGTTTTTATTAGGCGTCGTCCGCTTGTAACCTGAGGGATCCGTGTTTTGTGTGTGAGTGTATGGGGAGGGTTTAGTGTTGTCTGGGGGGCACCAGTCCCTGAGCTTCATGGAGCTGTACAGGTAGTGACTTTGTCACGCTACCCAACAAGAGGTATTTTTTCTGGTACCACGGGCGTTTGGACAGTGGGGACATAGTTCGTTTTTGATCGTTGATCTAATAAATGCTGCCTTCGCAGAAGAGGTGGGAATAGACCTCGCTCCGAACAGTGAGAAAGCTATATCCATGAATATAGTGTATACTGTGCCACCTGTGGGTTCTGCCTGCATTCTATTCCAGTGAGCTATGTTGGATTTTTGGGACACCAACCCACGAACTATTTGGGGTTCAAATTGGTAGTACCTCGGGTACGAAGTCTGACCAGAGGGTTTTATCTGGTACCTCGGGTGGTCAGGAGCCCACGGAACCTGTTTCCGTCCTGGCCAGCGAAAACGGCCCCTCTATGGGAGTATCGTGGTGGCTGTGGTTGTCCCGTTGATTGACGTTTATCAATCCCTGTGCTTGGTGCCGTGATATTAAGTCTCTACGACAGGTATTCACGTTAAACAAATTGACTTTCATTGTCGCTACCTTCTTTTTTATATCATGCTATAAGATATTCTCCATTCCACTCATCTTCGAAACACATATTAACAACATAAATATATATTCCTAATCAGTCTGGTCCCTGCACTTTGCAAATTCTTCCCCCTATCCATTTTAACTCTCCCACCAAAAATATTCTTAATAATAACCTTTTTATTTCTTTGTTTACAAAGAAAACACAGCTGATTGAAGTCCCCTGACTTCAATTAATCAAAGTATTTTTATAATGGAGTGTTATACCCAATTTACAGTGCGAGCATTTAGCATTTCGATGAGATGCAGACGAGATGCGGCTTCAATTTTACAACAGGAAAATTAGGGTTGTTGTTGTAAAATTAAATGCGGAATCTATTCAGCATTTCGTCGAGATGCCGAATCGAAATGCAAAGGTGTTGCCATTTGTTTGCAGTGTTGGTAAATTTTTGGTAACTATAAGGTGATTTTCGACTCTCTTGTTCTTTCTTTTTGTGGCGATGTAATAATTTATTTAAGTAAATATTTAATTGTACTTTTTTTGTAAAATATTAACAAAATGAGTAGCGGGAATGGAAAAGGGCGCTGCCAGAACTACGTTCTATATGTTCTAAATCATGTATTTTTCACAAAATTTCAATTTTAATTTCTCACTGTTTGCACGAAATTTGCATTTGTGATGTGAAAATAGCATTGTCAACACTACTTTGCATTTTCATTTGCATCTATGATGCAGCGCCAGTGTAAATACGATATTGAATTTGTGAATTTGACAGTCACAGTGATCACCAAGTTATCGGAAAAAGGCAGCGATTGGTTCTGCGGAACGCGCCCCCAAAGATATATATTATATTTCAATTAAAATGTGTAATGTGTAAAACAACACATTATACAAATAATAAAATAATTACAAAGTGAAAAAGTTAAAGAGAAAGAATTTAAGAATAAAGTCAATTTTTGAAGCGCTCCCCAACATTAATAACTTGTCTACGTGTTTTTTCCTCAAACGATTTTTTGCTGCAGTAACCGTAGCGCTTGCTTTTGAAAACAACCTTCCACAATGTTCAAATACATTCGAGCATGTTTATATAAGGCGGGCAAAACGGGCTTCAAATATTCTCATTCTTCTAATGGGTTGGCTTTTAATGCGCAGATAGGATTGCAGAGGCACATTGACACCTCATCGGATTTAAGTTCTTCGCTATTGGCCAACTGCTAGTTGCTTGTGGTGCTCTCTGGAGCATTGTTGGCGAATTTTTGGTCAGTTCCAACTGTTGTTGGTCATTTCATTTATCTTCCGTTTTTTCGTGTTGCGGTAAAATAAGACAATTACAGTCGGTTTAGACTGCTTAAAATTGCCTGATTTTTAATCAGGTGTTTGCACTGATATTTTTTCCTTTTTTTTGCTGTAGATTTTTTCAAATTTTATACAATTGTCTTCGGAACAGCTGTAATTTTCCAACACTACTAAGGTGACCAGTCGATAGTTGATTAAAAACCTGATTTATTTTTCATCATCCTTGCTTAACATCACAACAACCCTCAGTGACGTCACTTTTCCCTGTGGTTGTTGTAAAAATAATCAGATTTTTTACATGATTATGGAAAAATCTGATTTTCCCTTCAGTCTTAACCGACTATAAACAAAGCAATTGTGAGTACCGATACAAGTATTTTTAACCAATACCTGCTAGGTACTCGGTTAAAAACTATCGATGCTAAAATTACTTGGTATCGAAACAAAAGTATGGATACGTTCTTCTTTCTGGTTTTTTATAATTTTAATAAAATAGGTAACAGGTATGAAAATGGGAGCTGCAACAACTATGCGCATATTCTGCAAAATGTTCTTAATCATGTATTTTGCACAAATATTCAGTTTTAATTTTGCCAAAGTACGCGCAAAGTTGCACGTGTGTGTAAGTATAACCAAAACAAAAACAGGTGTTCAGAGCTCAGCAGAACACACCAGAGAACACTGTGGACGCAAAACCAGAACTCTCAACTTTTTACTCACTGTAGAAAGGCAATAATATACTAATCTAATTTTTGTCTTTTTCTTTCAGGTTTTGCGTTCTATGTGGAAGGATTTATCAAAAATTGCATATCGTTTAAATCTTTTCACGTCGGAAATGATGCATTTCGTCCATCAAATACAATACTATGTTCTCTTCGAGGTAATCGAATGTAGTTGGGTTGAATTTCAAAAGCGTGTACAGACAGCAACCGCTTTAGATGATATATTAATTGCACACCATGATTTTTTGGGTACTATTAGACGAGGCGCATTTCTCGACAGTAATTCTAGCAACATTTCGTTATATATGGAAGGTGTTTATGATAGTATTATACGCTTAGAAATATGGCAAGGGAAATTCTATGACACATGCTTTAATGAGTTTCATGCACGAAAAAAATTTGAAGATAGTATCAAACAAGCTGAGAGTTTAGGTGAATTTGGCGTAACAACTGCAAAACAATTGGAACGTGATCAGGAGAGAAAGCTGTTTGAACATGAGTTGCAAATTTCCTATAAATCATTGGAAAACATTGGTAATGAATATGAGAAAACTGTACGCGGTTTTTTATTAGCACTCAATTCACATGACGATAACAATTTACGTTTATTTGGTATTCGCTTAGACTTCAATGAATATTACAAGAAACGTGATATGCGCTTAAATGTACCATTAACATTTGAACACATGCGTATGAGTAATGTTTTTGGTGTATCCAATAAAAGTTTAATTGGCAGTCGTTATTTAGCAATTAATTGACAAATTATGAACTTTATCTAATATCACTCATCAGCTACTATTTCCACAACTATTTAATAATCATTACTAGACTAGTTGAAGGCATAGACTATTTGGCATTACATTTGGAGACTTCGTACATATGTATATATAAAAAAAAAGAAGAAATATCAATACATTGCGTTAAATTCCGTATATGTATGTCCTTCAGTATTTTTATTATATCATACCACAATCTCCAAGATGCTCATCACATTAAAAAAAAGCGGCAAATTATTGATATTATTATAAGGTGAAAATAGTTTTAAATGGGAAAACATTCGAACATAATATGTTTTAAATAATATCAATTACAATGAATTGATGTTATAATAATTAAAAACGAATTTTTTAAATCCTTACCAATAATTCGTATTTTTAAAAAACATAATAAATTCTCTTGTTTTTTTTTCATGTTTCGGAGAAAAATCAATCTAGTCATTTTGTCCGTCTAAACCACGGGAGAAATATTCAATAAAATAGACATAGATCAAGTGCACGAAATAAAGAATATGTTATCCAAATTACAAGAAACCAAAACTCCAGGGCAGGATAGAAGAGAGCCATATCAATTTTTATTAATGCTACGGATGAGAACGAACTTGAAAAAATATTCACAAATATTATAAACAGCAGCAAATTAGATGCTTTCATAACAAGCATGATATTCCCCATTTTTCATAAAAGGAGATCCAAACCAAACCGTGAATTATAGGGGATACTCATTTATGAACTGCTCAGCGAAAATTCTGATGGGAATTGTGAACGAGCGGCTGACGGCCTGGATTTCTAAATAAACTAAGCTTAATGAGTATCAAGCCGGATTTATGAAGTATCATTTAACGATTGACAATAATTACAAAAAAAAAAACAATTAAAATTCGTATAATAAAAGAAAGTCTATGCGTTCTTTGTAGATTTTACAGCAGCGTTTGGCAGAATATCTCGCAATGTCATTATTTTCGAACATCATCAGTTCGGTATTTCAACTAAAATTGTAAAGTTTATTGAGAATATATACAGACAAACTAAAAGGCAGTATGGATGTTTACTGTTCCCTTTACTTTTTGCAATATATTTGAACGATCTCTACAATAATCTAGGGGGAGGATCCAAGTTGATAATATGAATATAAGACTCCTGATTTATGCAGACGATATAGTGATCCTTGCAAATGACATTCAGACACTTCAGACTATGGTAAACAAATTGGAAATGTACTGTGATAATTGGGGAAAGGATGTTAACCTTAATAAGTTGGAGATAATGACGTTCCGGAGAGAAGGTCGAACATCAGCTGGAGAGAAAAGTGGTATTTTAAAGGAGCGGATGTAAATACAAATATTTAGGATTAACATTGGCTCCGAATATGTCGTTTGCGTGTCCCATATCTTAAATAAGATATCAGAGTCAAAGGTGGCGATGAAATCATTTCTAGGCAAAAAGTTTATCACACTGAGTGCAAAATGAAATATATTTAGTGCGGCATGTAGATCCATTCATTAAGTCATTCAAATTTATTACAGAGATACTTCGTCAAGCGGTTATTGTCATTGCCAGAATCCATTTCTAACTACGTAATAGCCATAGTAATAGGACTCGAAGACGCATACTTATACACAATAAACTTACACCTTAAATACGTAACAAGAACTTTATACGATTACAGCGACAAATGATTACCACAAATCCTAACAAAAATATTACTACAAAAAGAAACTCTCTGGTACTCTCAACTTCTGGATTATATGCAAAATTTTAGGGTACACTTAACAAACGGTTTGACCTGTAGGGGATAGTCAAATTACTGTATGGAGCTGTTAGTGGCAATAAAACATCAACAAAATTATTTAAAACAGGCAATAAGTAGTGAAAGTCGTATATAAAAAGATGTAGACCTAAAGAAATTAGTGACATATTGTAACAATAGTAAAACGCAAGGTACAATATCGTGGATAATGAAGGCACGAGGTGATCTCCTGTGGTTAATTGGGAGTCCACATCAGCAAAGCAGAACGCGATTGTGCACATTATGCGATATGAAAAAAGAAGAAAATATGCACCACTTTCTTACCATATGTCCGGTACTTAGAGAATTTAGATATAGATACTTGGGGGCATCTCAACTATCAGAGAAAGGAATTATAGATCCTTTGAAAAAGATGATAAAAGTAAAGAAAGACTTGCAATAGCAAAAACAACATGCAACTAGACGAAAACTCATATACTGAACTTTTTCACTCAAAAGAAGTTTCACTTCAAAAAGTCGATGTATCTCAAAAACTATACGTGAAAACCAAGGGCAGATTCGGAATCAGCGACCTCGAATTAGTAAATATCTACTAAAATAGTTCTTGTGATAAACAAAAAGTGTTATTTTGTCGACCAGTGTTATTTTTCTTGGCTCAGTCCCTAGAAGTCAACAATATAAAGCCAAAATAAGTAGCTAACTGAATGGTTAAACCCGAAATCAAAATATACATATACTTTTTAAATTATATTCTTAAAATATTCATTGGACTTAAAGCCCACCAATACATGGTAACCAAAAGCTTGGAAAAATACAAAATTTTGCAAGAGTTTTACTTGGAGCTGGTGCGGCAAATAGTTCAGCGTTTTAACTTTGGCAAAGAGGATATTAAGTCTCTTATTATAATCATACCAATCAGCAAAGAAGCTGAAATAATGCCTTTAATTAAAAATTTTCTGCATTTGTATGAATCGGATCCGGATGATATTATTTCACAATGGCCCATGTTAAAGTTAACTGCCGCTAAGTATAAAAAACAAGAGGACATATCTTTATTGTGGTAAGATTTTTTCAAGAGGCAACCGTGGGTCTAAGCGTTTGCATGCGACGGTACCGTGTTGCCAGATTGGGATTTGTCAGCTGAGACTGAGTTTGTAACTCTTTTGAACAAAATACTTGTGGCTTCTTGTGATGCGCCACTCGTCGTTGGCTTCACTGTGTGGATTAGTTTACGAAGCCTTTCAGTGCAACAGAGCTGGTAGACAGAAACTGTTGCATTTCTCAATGTGAAGATATAATGCCTTTAATGCTACTAAAGAACGCAAGTTTGTTTTTGTGTTTCTTCCCAAATATTTGTTTAGTTTTTGAGATACAGCGACTTTTTTGTTTTTTTAAGTGATGGTACGAATATGTGTTCCTATTTCCGTAGGTTTATAAAGGACTTCTCTATTATAGAAAAGTCACTATACGAAATTACGAAGAAAGACAAAAAATTTGAGTTTGGTCAGGTTGAGGTAGATACGTTCAATGGCTTTAAGCAAAGAATGCTACAATCACCTATTTTACCAATATACGATCAAAGAGATGAAACGGAATTACATTGCGATGGGGTTCGGGGCGATATTACTACAAAGAAAGAATAACGGAAAGTTTTACCCGATATTTTATTTCTCAAAAAGAACAACGGATACTGAGTCCGGATATCATAGCTTCGAATTAGAGACGTTAGCTATAATTTATGCATTGAAACGGTTTAGAATTTTTTTGCAGGGTATATCGTTTAAGTTAGTAACTGATTGCAATTCATTGACTTTAACGTTAAATAAAAAAGAACTCAACCCATGTATAGCCAGATGGGCTCTCGAATTGCAAAACTATGAATATAAACTTGAGCATAGGGCTGGCAAAAGGATGCAACATGTAGATGCGCTTAGTAGATGTAATACGATCTTAGTGATAGAAACTAATATATTTGAGGACAATTTGGTGATATCTCAAAGTAAAGACGATAAGATAAATAAAATAAGAAAGTTGCTGTTTAAGACTAAACATGAACATTATGAAATGAGAAATGGTGTGGTGTATAAGAAGATGAAAGGAAGTTTAGTATACTATGTTCAGAAGTCAATGGAAAAATATGTTCTTTACAAGTACCACGACGAGATGGGTCATTTATGTATAGACAAGGTGTCAGAAATGATAAGCAGGAGTTATTGGTTTCCGAATGAAAGAAAAAAGGTAGAAGAAGACATAAAGAATTGCCTGAAATGCATTGCGTATTCAGCTAAGAGCGGAAAGAAAGAAGGATTTATACACGCTATACCGAAAGGGAATATACGGTTCGAAGAAGTACACATGGCCCATTTTGGGCCTATAAACAAGAAGGATGCTACGAATAGACATATCTTGGTTATAATGGACGCTTTCACAAAATTCGTAAGATTGTACCCGGCAAAAACGAAAAAGTCAAAGGAAGCTATAATAGCGTTGGAGGATTATTAGAAAGCTTATAGCAGACCAGCACATATAATTTTGGACAGAGAGAGTTGCTTCACATCGGAAGAGTTTGAGGAGTTTTTAAAGGAAAACATTGTCAGTCACACGAGAATAGCGACAGGATCCCCACAGGCGAATGGACAGGTAGAGAGAATAAACAGAGATCTGGGGCCAATGTTAAGCAAATTAGTAAGCACGGAGAATAGTAGAATAATATGCTTTGAACAATACGATACATAGGAGCTTGAATGAACATCCAAGCGTAATGCTATTCGGCGTAAGTCAAAAAGGAAAGCCAATAGATGGTTGATTGGTTGGTTTTCGTGGCTGACCCGTTTTAAAACCACTTCCTCGCCGGACGCAATCAGTATTACTAAATCCAACCTGTCGAATTTAGGTATTTTAATAAATCACCCGGACATGTGACTGAACAGTCCGAGAGGTTGTTGTGATGTATTTGCCCAGAAACTTATTTCTAGTTTTTGCCAGGGCTGGGCATTGACATAGAAAGTGGGTGAGCGACTCCTCTTCCTCTTTGTTTTCGCAGCTTCTGTAATAGCTTCTGAACGGAATACCCAGTCTCTCCGCGTGAGTCCCTACACACCAGTGACCAGTAAAAGCCGCTGTTAGCCCTGCGGTATCTGAGCGTCTTCTGTTGATAAGTCTAAGTGACCTATTTTCGTTGTAACTAGGCCAAGTAGCACGTACCAATTGAGTATTGCGTCCAGCATAACTCCCAGGTACTTGGCTTTATTAGAAAGTTGAAGCTGTTGTCCATTCAGAAGAGAAAGGGGGAAATCCGGTATTTTTGTCTTCGTTGCAAAAAGCACCAGTTCTGTCTATCATACTAGGAAACTTACCTGATACCATGATCACAACGTCGTCCGCATACGCGAATACCGTTGCCCCCGTCTCCTCTAATTTATTGAGAATGTGTTCTATGACTAACAGCTACAGAAGTGGAGAGATTACCCCGCCCTGTGGTGTCCCTCTACTGACATATCTAGTTAAAGTCGAGTTTCCTAACTATGACTGTACTGTTCTAGTTTTTATAGCACGTGTGCTAACTTTGTTGAAAGCACCCTCTATATCTAAGAAAGCTGAGAGAGAGTATTGTTTATAGTAGATCGCCCTCTTTGCCTCATACAGAGCCATTTCCGTGGATCTACTCTTGAGGTATGCATTTTGGCAAGTCGAGATGGGAAATTTATCAATAATGGATCGAAGATGGAGCTCCAATATCCTTTCTATTTTCTTCAAGAGGAACGATGTTAGTCTGATTGGCCTGAAATCTGTTGCGGACTCATGACTAATCTTCCCACCCTTTGGTATGAAGACTACTTTGACTCTTCTCCAACTCATTGGTATATGGTTTACGCGGATGCATGCCCTAAAAATCAACCTTAGCCAAGGGACTACCTTGTTCCGTAGCTTCTGTAGTATTATCGGAGGTATTCCATCAATGCCAGGCGATTTATAGGGCGAAAACGTATTGATTGAAAGCGTCATCTTGTGGTCTATAAAGATCGAATCAACGTCTTGTTAAGATTGCTGTAACCGTACGGGTACTTCTGAATCGGTAGTCACATCTTCACAGTCAGGGAAGTGTGTTTTATGTAGAAGGTCAAGTGTCTCAGCAGATGATTCTGTCGATGTTCCATATTCCTCTTTCAGGAAAGAAGGGCTTACACGTTCCTTAGACAGAACCTTTCCTAGTCTTGCTGAGACAGAAGTAGACTCGATCGACTCACAAAATTCCTTTCAACCATTATTTTTGGCATTCCTGATGGCTTTTTTGTAAGTCTTGAGACAGTCTTTATATACTTGGCAGTTGTTATCCCTGTAACACTTGTTAAAAAGCTTTCTCGTTTTCTCTCTGTTCTTCGAGAGCTCTTTGTTCCACCACTTTGGGAAACTTTTATGGTTCCTTCTAATTAGACAGGATATCTTGTACGCTTTGCTGAAAGCTTCCTCAAGATATTTAACCCTCCTTTCAATTTCGTCCCTGAAGTCAATATTCGATTATGTAAAAGTGTTCAGTTTCGATTTTGCTACCCTTGTAAAACGTCCCATTTTATATTGCGTGGATTTCTAAATGGAACAAAATTCTTTGTCTTTAAATTCAGATTGTAGAGTATCCAACTGTGATCCGAGAATGATGTTTTGTTGGACACCCTCCAGTTCTCAACCTGAACTTTTGAATTCTCGGACAGTAGAGTTATGTCTAGTACCTCTTCCCATCCCGGGAAGCCTGCTGTACTAGGGGATGTAAAGGTGGGTGTGTTTTCCTCTATTACAAACTGACAGATTGGAACTACTAATAAAATTAAAAAGCGACTCACCCCTTTCATTGACCTCGGTGCTTTCCCATAGCGTGTGGCGTGCATTGTCGTCGCATTATTGAAGTAGGGGAGTGTTGCTGGCTGTCGCACTGTCGGTCAACTGCACAACCACAAGTGGTCGGTATGCTGATGGTGTTTCAGGATCTCCTTTGCCTTTGCTGATGAGGACCAACTTTGGTTTTTTCCATTCCATCGGGAAAAGTCCTTCTAACAGACAGCTGTTGTACATGTTTAGCAGTACATGTGGGCGTTCTGCAGCAACAATTTTTAGCACTTCCGCTGGGATTCCGTCCGAGCCAGAGGATTTGTTGTTCTATAGGCTTTTAGCAGCTATTGCCATCTCATCTGCTGTGAAAAATGGTGGTGGATCGTTTACCGGGCCCTCTGTGGTGTCCGTTCTCTGTCTGTGTGTTGGAAACAGGGTATTCGCGATGTTCTCCATCACATCATCATCGAGGCTAGGAGGTTTGTTCCTTGCTCCAAGTTTTTTCATAACTATTTTATATCCAAGCCCCCACGGGTTCTTATTTGTGTCCCGCCAAAGCTCTCCCCATTTGTCTCCTTTGCTAGTTTGAATGGCCGAGTTCAGTGCACTCGATACAGCTGTGCTATTTTTTCTTGCTCTGGTGTATCTCCTTCGGCTCCGAATGCAAGTCTGTCTCATATTTTTAATCTCATCCGTCCACCAATAAGTAGCTTTCTTGGGATGTGCCTTTTTTACGGTTGGCATTGCTGCCATGCACGCTTATTTTAAGCTCTTTATTGTAGCTTCCACCTTGATCCTGGCTGGGGCATCCTCATGGTAATTTGGTGGGCTTTCGTCGATTTTGGCGAGTAAACTTTCCCTGCATATTGTGAGAACGTTCCATTTTCGTATTCGTTCTTCTACTGTATTGGTGTTTAAACTACATTCTGCTATTACATTGTATGTTATGTACTGATGGTCGCTACCTATGTAGTCTTCAAGAACATTCCACAGCCGTACTTTGTTTGCGTAGCCCTCTGACACTAGTGTTATATCAGGGATTGTGCCCTCGCATCCAGGTCTTCTGAAAGTTGGCGTAGACCCGGTGGGTACTACTATTAGCCCTAATCTGGCAGCCATATCCAGGATTCGCCGCCCTCTTGTATTCGTCGTCTGCATTCCCCATTCGATAGCCTTTGAAATGAAGTCTCCGGCTTCAATAATATCACCATTCAGCTTTCGTGCCTCATCTGCCGGGTCATCAATTTTTACTTGGTGTCAGATAACAGCTCATTATTGTCAGCTGTTTGTTTTCCAAACGAAGCCGTTTCCTTTTCCTGAGATTGTTAATGTGAACTTGTCTTTCACCCATATAGCAGCAGTCTTTGAGAAGTCTTCGATCCAGTTTTCTCTGTTTGTGGCTGCATATTGTTCACTTATAACAGCTACGTCTGCTTCGTGTTCCATCATGATTTGTGATAACAGGGAATCGGCAGTCTTACTTCTGTGCATGTTACACTGTAGTATCATCATTTCTGTTCTGTTAAGTCTATATATAGTGTGCACTTAGCAGACCCTGGGATGTGCTCTGTATGATTTCGTCCTTTTTCTAGGCATTAGCAGCAGCTTGGCGTATTTGAGCATTCTTTAAGCTTATGTCCTAATTTCCCACATCGTATACACAGACCTTGTCCTTTCCTGTCAGGCCCTTTGCACTCCCATTGTTGGTGTCCGAGTGCAAAGCACCGATAGCTTTTTTTAACCTCTCTCCAAGGTCATCTTGGAGTCAAGTCTTATACCTAAGTATTTAACCGACTTCTATTGCACACTTGCAAATTGACTTGCAGTGGTATATGCCGTTTGCTAATGAGCAACAGCTCAGTTTTTTCTGTTGCTAGTTGGAGCCCTTGCGCTGTCAGCCAATGTTGGGTCCGGATCATCACTTGTGTGAGCTTACGCTGCGCCTCCGTCGTGTTTCTCGCAGTAATGACAGCGGCCACGTCATCTGCGAAGCCTACCAGAAAGGTATCGTCCGGTATTTCAATGGGCAATATATCATCGTACGTGGCATTCTAGAGATCTAGGCAAAGAATTGATCACAGGGCACCGGTACCGGCTGTCACCTGCCTTACTTTCATTCCACTGTTTATTTCGTAGAGCAATGCGCGGTTTCGCAGATAACTCCTGATCATTCTAATCAAGTAATCTGGGATCTTCGAGAGCTGATAGGATGTTTTTCCAGCGGACACTGTTAAACGCGTTTCTTATGTCGAGGGTAACCAACAAACAACTGGTCTTGAGTAATGATTTCCTCGTTGCGTTGCTGAAGCTGCTTGGATAACTTCTTGTATGGCTCCGATCCCGTTCTAAAGCCACATTGCTAGTCGCTTAAGCCTCCAGCTTCTGATATCGCCGCCAAAAGCCGGGGCTTTAGCAGCCTTTCCAACAATTTTCCCGCTGTGTCAAGCATACAAAGTGGTCGGTATGCTTTCGGTGTGCTCGCTTCTTTTTTGGCTTTGTCTATAAGTACGAGTCGTTGTTTTTTTTCATAGTTCAGGAAAGATACCCTCCGTGAGGAGGAAGTAGAGCTTGGGGTCTGCTCGATACTATGCTTTTTGCACTTCAGCTGGTATCCCATCTGAGCCTGGTGCTCTGTTATTTTTTAAGCTGTCCGCCGCTGCTGTGAGGTCATCTTCTGTGCAAAGAGTGACTTCTGCTGGAATAGAACTCAGATCTTCTGTCCGGACTGGGTGTAAGGGAAACAGGGATTTGACAACGGCTTCCATCTCATATTCGTCCATGTTGCTCGTGGACGTCTTCGTACCAAGTTTCTTCATGACTTATTTGTACCCATGGCCCCAAGGGTTGGTGTTTACATCCTTGCAGAGTTGTTGCCATTTTATCTTCTTGCTGCGTGATATGGAGAGCTCTAATTCTTCCTAGCGATTTTATATGCCTCGTGTTAATCGTTTGCAGTACCTCGTCGCCGTGCTCTGGTGAGCTGGCGCCTGCTTCGGATGCAGATTTGTTTGTTTCGTGCAATCTCATTGTTCCACCAGTATACAGGTTTTTTACGCCTTTTACCATATTTAGGCATTGAGGCATCACAGGCCTTAGTTATAACATACATTGTTTGTGCTACAATTTCTCTAACACTCGTCTGTTGTTCAGTGGTTGCCACCCTTCTATCGAATTCCATTATGAGGCGCTCTTCATTCAAGCGTCTGACATTCCATATATTAGCAAAGCTAGAAGTGAGCCTCTGTTCTCTGCGGTTTTGTTGCTCGAATATGAGTGATGTATACTGGTGGTCACTCGCAGCATAGTCATCCAATAGCTGCCACAACTGTATTTTTCCTGAAATCGTGTCGCTGACCAGGGTTATATCACGTGTTGTAGCCTGGCAGCCTGGTCGTCTGAAGGTGGCCGCGTTCCCGGTGTTCATGACCACTAACCCAAGTCTTGCAACTGTGTCCATGATCCTACGGCCTCTCGAATCTCCAGCTTGCATTCCCCATTCTGGTGCTCGAGCATTGAAGTCACCGGGTATTACGAAGTCACCCTCGATTTCTCGGACAGTGTCTTCGATGGCGTTCAGCTTTTCCTGAAAGCTTTGGATGGTGTAACTAGGTGTGAGATAGCAGCTCATTACTGTGGAACTGCTGATACCAGCGTAAACGAAGCAATTACCTTTCCCGCTGTTAGATAAATGGGCCTTGCTATTGCTTGGTAACCAGATTGCTGCCGTTTTGCTATCATCTTCGAGCCAGATGCCATTTGTTTTCCTTGCATATTGTTCGCTTATTATGAAAAAATCTGCTTCGTGTTCTTCGACTATTTGCGAGAGTAAGTTGTCAGCTGTTTTGCTTCTGTGGAGGTTTGCTTGGATCAACTTTATGCTCATCGTGGTTTTTTCATGTTGTAGGCCACACATCTGCCTGCACCTGCAATATGATTTATTGGCGTTAAGCCGTCTTGTACGCAAAGGCAGCACTTAGGGGGATTTCTGCAATTCCACTTTAAGTAACCCTTTTCTCCGCACTTAATGCATACATCCCTTCTATCTGGGCCATTGCATTCAGCTTGCCCGTGACCCGAGTTGAGGCACTAAAGCAGCGTCTCACCTTGTCCCGTTGAATTATCCTCCATCTGCAGAGAATCCACCCTATTTTAATTCTTTGCAGCTTATGATGGTATTAGCTGCACTTAGGGATAGTGTCGCAAAGGTGCCTCGTTGTTCTCCGGACACTCACTTCTTCTTCGGGTAATTGGGTTGCTGCCCTAACCGCAGGAATGATTCATCAGAGCTTGTCAAACTGTCCAGGTCTCTGATTTCGATGGTGGCTTTTGCTGAAGATCTACCACCACCGCTAAGTCCCCCAGGGTCTCTTTTATCGCCACTATTGATCCTTTTTTCCTCCTTTTTCTAACTCAAGAAGGATGGCTCCGTTTTTCGTCTTCCTAACTGAGCAGATTTTGACTTCTGTTTCATCTGGCTGAATTTTTCCGCGTAAGCGTCTAAGTACCTTTGCATAGCTACTGTTTTTTCCGGCTTTATTAGCACTGCTTCCGGGCGCTGCCTTGGTCGCTTTAGCTTTTTATTTTTCTCCTGTTCTATGCCCTTTTGGTTCATTTTCTTCGCCCTAACCTGCAACGGCCCTTCTTTTGTTTCACCACCTATTTTTGGCGCTGCTTCTTACGGTTTACCTCAACCCATCCATCTGGCTCTTTTGATTTCGTCTTCTTCTTGTCCAATAGCGAGACTATCGGGCTTGTAGCGGAACGTTTTGACCTTGTTGTGGGAGTTTTATCTTCCGTCTCTTTGTGCACTTGTATTGTCGCTGTCGTGGATGCCGTTGTCGATGCAGTGGATGCCGGCTTGAACGTCGTTGCTGTATTTTTTTCTTCAGCTGTTTTCCAAGAGCGGCGGTAATGTTCAATTACGTCGAACAGTTCACTCAATTGGGACACTCCGTCCTTTACATCTATACTGATGTTTTTCTGGCGCATCATAGCCAACCTCATCTTGCGAATTACCTTTCTGCATTCAGCTAGGTTTTCTTCTCCAAGAGCTCTCGTCCTGTATATCAACTCCTGTCAAGAGGAACTGTGCAATGTTACACATACCTTCTCTACTGTGGCCTCTGGTGATTGCCACTGGTTTTCCGCATTCATTGCCTCTACCGCTGGTGAGAAAACGAACTTTGGGGAGTTTTTTGTATTTCCAGTGTTACTTTTAAGTAACTCTCGTTCCTTCGAACTCGGATGTAGTTCAATGTGTCTTCTTGGGGGGAGCGACTCATCTTGTTGCTCTGCCTGAAAGCCGAATCTTCCCGAAACTTGTAACTTTGTCCTCTGCAGCAACAAATTCACCATTGCTGCAGTAATGTTGTTGTTGGAGCTTGTAGTATTAGCTGCTACGGAGGCCAAGTACGCCACCTCCGCAGCATTGCAGTCGCTTGATTTCGACGACCCGGGACCTGCTTGCTCACCATTTTCGCCGCACATTGGTCAGGGACTGCTTTTTTCAAAATTCTCAGCTAACCTACATATCTGTAGGCCGCCCACTATCCGTCACCTGTGATCCCCATTGTAGCTTGAGCAACGCCGAGTGATAATAATACCAATAATAATAATAATAATTTTTTTTTTTTTTTGCGGTTGGGGAGTTCGAAAACGCCTTCGCATCGTCAGGGGTTGGCTAAGCACCACCGGTATGTGGTGATGCCACTAAAAACATCCCCCTTGTAGGATATGTGTCCACCCTGGAACTCTTGCGTATTACTTCAAGGTATTATCTTCTTCTGACTTTATATGTCAACTGTAACACCTGCGTCCAAGTCCCGCTTCTTTAATCTTAAAATCTTTTCAATGCAGTGAGCTACTTGTGTCCAGATTTGTTTACTCACCAGCATCTTGCCGACAATATTTGCTGCATTGACGGGGCCCACACTGCTTTCGAGCTCATCACGATCTTGTTGCCATCTGTTGCATTCGAAGAAAGTATGATTTGTATCATCCACTTCTGCGTCCCCATAAATGCAATGTGCATTTACTGCTTTTCCTATTCTGTGTAGGTATTTTCGGAAGTAGCCGTGTCCCGAAAGCAGTTGTGTGATACAAAAATTTACGTCACCCCACTGTCTACTTAGCCATGGATTCACTTCTGGGATTAGTTAAGCTCTCCATCTGCCTTACGTTTCTGCAGACCATCGCTGCTGCCGCAGCTGTATCGATTGCATTCTGACCGTCTTGCTGCGCTTGTCAAAATGTGTTTCTTCAGCATCCATATTTCCTTCCTCTCCTTTGCGAGGAGGTCTATTGGTATCGTGCCACTGATTACCAATACTGCTGCTTCTGACACCGTGCGATACGATGAGTTACCCAAAGAGCTGCCATCCTCTGTGTTCTGCCCAATACTTTCCGTCTTAACATTCAATGCATCGGCCTCACCTCGCTTCCATAGAGCATTATCGATAGAGTTGTGTCCAGGAGAAGCTTTCGCCTACTCGCAAGTGGTCCTCCACAGTTTGCCATTAGTCTCGATAGAGAGCTTGTCACTCTTGCTGATTTTTCTGCTGCGTGCTGGATATGTGCCCAGTATGTCAGCTTGCTATCAATTCTTACAGCCAGGTAATTAAGCGTCTTTGAGGTCTTCAGTGTTTGCGAGAATAAACGCATTTCCATCTCGAGGGGTATATGTTTCCCCGTAAGAAGAACAAGCTCAGTTTTATCAGCTGCTAGACAAAGACCATGTGATTGTTTGCGTCCTAATAATAACTTGGTTTAGCTTGCATTGTACTGCTTCGAGGTTTCGCGCTGTTATGACTGCTGCGATATCGTCTGCGTAGCGCACTAAGAAGCATTCGTCAGGGATTTCAATCCGTAAAATTTCATCATAGCTTACGTTCCATAAATCTGGGCCGAGTATTGAGCCCTCTGCTGCGCCTGCCGTTTTCTGCTTCTTTCGCTGTCATCTGCTTGTGTCGTAGATAAGCTACCGATCTTTCATATAGCTACGTACCATCTTCATAATATAGTCCGGTTTTCTATGCTTATCAAGAGCATCTAGCATGTCGTCCCATTTTTTGCTGTTAAAGGCGTGTTTGACATCGATTGTCGCCACTAGTACTATTGGTCTTGAAAAGTGGTTTATGTTTCATGCTGATTGTACAATTTTTATCACCTCTTCGGCTGCTCCGATTGTTGACCTGCCAACTCCGAACCCATGCTGAATTTCCGACAGGCCACCTGTATCATTTATTGCCGCTGAGATGCGAGGTTTCAACATCTTTTCTAGGAGTTTTCCTGCCGTGTCCAGCAAACATAGTGGTCGGTATGCTGATGGTGTTTCAGGATCTCCTTTGCCTTTGCTGATGAGGACCAACTTTTGTTTTTACCATTCCACCGGGAAGAGCCCTTCTGACAGACAGCTGTTGTACATGTTTAGCAGTACATGTGGGCGTTCTACAGCAACAGTTTTTAGCACTTCCGCTGGGATTCCGTCCGGGCCAGGGGCTTTATTGCTCTTTAGGCTTTTAGCAGCTATTTCCACCTCATCTGCTGTGAATAATGGTGGTGGATCGTTTACCGGGCCCTCTGTGGTGTCCGTTCTCTGTCTGTGTGTTGGAAACAGGGTATTCGCGATGTTCTCCATCACATCTTCATCGAGGTTAGGAGGTTTTTCCTTGCTCTGAGTTTTTGCATAACAATTTTATATCCAAGCCCCCACGGCTTCTTGTTTATGTCCCGTCGAAGCTCTTCCCATTTGTCTCGTTTACTAGTTTGAATGGCCGAGTTCAGTGCACTCTTTGCAGTCTCATATTCGAAAAGTTCCGCTATAGCTGTGCTATTTTTTCTTGCTCTGGTGTATCTCCTTTGGCTGCGAATGCAAGTCTGTCTCAGAATTTTAATCTCATCCGTCCACCAATAAGTAGCTTTCTTAGGATGTGCCTTCTTTACGGTTGGCATTGCTGCCATGCATTCTTGTTTTAAGCTCTTTATTGTAGCTTCCACCTTGATCCTGGCTGGGGCATCTTCATGGTAATTTGGTGGGCTTTCGTCGATTTTGGCGAGTAAACTTTCCCTGCATATTTTGTATTCTTGTATTCGTCGTCTGCATTCCCCATTCGATAGCATTTGAAATGAAGTCTCCGGCTTCAATAATATCACCATTCAGCTTTCGTGCCTCATCTGCCGGGTCATCAATTTTTACTTGGTGTCAGATAACAGCTCATTATTGTCAGCTGTTTGTTTTCCAAACGAAGCCGTTTCCTTTTCCTGAGATTGTTAATGTGAACTTGTCTTTCACCCATATAGCAGCAGTCTTTGAGAAGTCTTCGATCCAGTTTTCTCTGTTTGTGGCTGCATATTGTTCACTTATAACAGCTACGTCTGCTTCGTGTTCCATCATGATTTGTGATAACAGGGAATCGGCAGTCTTACTTCTGTGCATGTTACACTGTAGTATCATCATTTCTGTTCTGTTAAGTCTATATATAGTGTGCACTTAGCAGACCCTGGGATGTGCTCTGTATGATTTCGTACTTTTTCTAGGCATAAGCAGCAGCTTGGCGTATTTGAGCATTCTTTAAGCTTATGGCCTAATTTCCCACATCGTATACACAGACCTTGTCCTTTCCTGTCAGGCCCTTTGCACTCCCATTGTTGGTGTCCGAGTGCAAAGCACCGATAGCATTTTTAACCTCTCTCCATAGTCTCATTCTGCAGTTGATCCATCCAATTTTTATACGTTCCTTATCTAGTAGCTTTTCCGCATTTGCTGTTGGCAACGTAACATAGGTACGTATTTGCTCTCGGCTGTTTGGAGCAGTTGTTCTGACTGAGGTTTCTTCTGTTTTATCTCCAAGGGAACGCTCCACAGCTTAATAATGTTTTTTTTTGTTTTTTTTTTTTGCGGTTATGGTGGTCGAAAATGCCTTCGCATCGTCAGGGGTGGCGTAGCACCACCGGTATGTGGTGATGCCACTAAAACATCCCCTTTGTAGGATATGTGTCCACCCTGGAACTGGTTGCGCATTACTTCAAGGTGGTATCCTCTTCTGACTTTATATGTCAACTGCGTCCAGGTCCCGCTTCTTTAATCTTAAATCTTTTTAATGTAGTGAGCTACTTGTGTCCAGATTTGTTTACTCACCAGCATCTTGCCGACAATATTTGCTGCATTGATGGGGCCCACACTGCTTTCGAGCTCATCACGATCTTGTTACCATCTGTTGCATTCGAAGAAAGTATGATTTATATCATCCACTTCTGCGTCCCCATAAATGCAATGTGCATTTACTGCTTTTCCTATTCTGTGTAGGTATTTTCGGAAGTAGCCGTGTCCCGAAAGCAGTTGTGTGATACAAAAATTTTCGTCACCCGACTGTCTACTTAGCCATGGATTCACTTCTGGGATTAGTTAAGCTCTCCATCTGCCTTACGTTTCTGCAGACCATCGCTGCTGCCGCAGCTGTATCGATTGCATTCTGACCGTCTTGCTGCGCTTGTCAAAATGTGTTTCTTCAGCATCCATATTTCCTTCCTCTCCTTTGCGAGGAGGTCTATTGGTATCGTGCCACTGATTACCAATACTGCT
>JBAMAV010000361.1:0-89945 GCA_037043315.1 Amiota communis
GCCACCCGTCGGCCCTTTGTGGGGGAACTACTAGCCATTTTAAAAACGTCCGTCCTATCTGACTCACCCTGTATTTAATTTATTATCATCTTAAAGCTATCTTTTTAATTTTTTTTTTTATATAAAAGATACTTTGATTTTTGGTAGTTATTGTTAAACTCAATTTAGATTTTTGTCTACTATTCACATTTAGTAGGAAAGGTTAAAAATTATTGTAGTCCTTATGCAATTATCTTTTACACCTTTTTTATACTATACATACATACTTAAGTATCTAACTTAAGGAATGATTGGTGTTTTATTTCTGCTAATGTTCTCATCAAATGAATCAGAAAAGGCTTCCGACACTTGACCAAAGTAAGCGTCCTTGTGAAAAGTAAGTATTTTCTAAATTATGTTCACATTCTTGTAGAAATGATTATCATTGTGATTTATTAAATGCATAGTTTTCTTAGGAACCAAGGACGATCTCCTTTTACTTAGTAAGTACATAAGTCCTACGAGTACACATTAGAGATCTACCCCTGTACTCTGATGGGTATCTGATTTCAATTGAGAGTTGGCCACATGCCTAGATTGTAACCCATCTTATGGTAAACTTCCCTTCATTTTCTGATGTTTCCATAAATGTAATATAAACATAAACAATAACACCAAATTGCAGAGCTCGCAAATGAGACTCATCTTTTATTTTCAGAGTAGTCTACTCGGAGAAAGAATGAAAAATTAGAAGCAAACTGTAGTAAAATAATTTGTGTTGTTGTTCAAAAATTGTTAGCTTCTTGTCTCATGATGAGAAACAATAAAGGTCCGTCAGTGAGAATTCTTGCCAAAAATATTTTGGAAAAACTCACCTCAAAATGTTGTTATGGAAGGAGAAATCGAAACAAATATTATAAGCAGAAAAATCTCTTTTTGTTGTTGTGTGACTTGTGTTGACTGAGCATTAATGTACCATGGCACACTGATCGGAATTGCCATTTTTTAGCAAAAATTCTAATAATTTTTTAATCACAACAAACATTTTGCCAGTACACCTGATCATACAATGCACTTTAAAATCCTACTAAAGTAATATGGTTGCACCGAGATCATTATACTCATCACGGGAGTGAATAGTATTATAAGTTTGTCATGAAGTTGGTAACACACAGAAGGAGACATCGCAGACCACATAAAGTATATATATTTGTGATCAGCTCGATGAGACGAGTTGATGTAGCCATGTCCATCTGACCGTATGTCCGTCAGTCCGTCTGTTTGCAAAACTAGTCCCACAGTTTATGAGCTAGAGAGCAGAAATTCATAGGTTTCTTTTTACCAAACGCTGAACATTTGTCGGAATCAGCCGAATCGGACCACTAGGGAGGTACCTCCCATACAAACCCCCTTTAAATTAATGTTCTTATTAGAAAAAGTTTTTTGTTTTTTAACTTATTGAATTGAAATTTGAACACAATAAGTTTCTGTTCTGTATCCATCAGCCATGTAAATTTCATAATCCTAGGGTTACCAGCAAGGGTACCTCCCATACAAACTCACATTAAATGACAAACTTATAAAGAGTATAAGTACAATAAAAATACAATGCAACTCAAAATGTGTTCTTTGTTGTTACTCAAACTGTAACAGAGACAATATGGTGATGCTAAGAAAGGAAGGTTGGATGCAACCCGGAGGAGCGTGAAGAGTATTACATCTTTGGCACAGCCAATGATAGCCTTCTTTCTGGTTTTTAAATTTAAATTATAGCTTATAACTTTAAGAATATTTATTATAATATGATCAAAATTTTGAACATATGCCAAAACCGACCAGTGTGCAGTCAGTATCTCATGTCCAACAATTATTTTCTCAACAATAATTTTTTTTTAAGAAGAAAATGGAAGTGATGAGATTTTTTTGCGACCTCTGCCAATGTGATATTCATTTGATTTTTCACTACCGTTAGTGAAACAATGATATTTATGAAGGATACTTTTTGATTTTATGCCTTTCTTACAAATCGCCATAAGCTGCTTTTTTTTTTTGGAACCTTAAACTCTACAACAACAGACAAATGTTGAAATTTCGGAGTTGCTTTGGTAATATTTAAGCAATATTTTTTTTTTTTTGCTTCTTAAAAAAGCAAAAATTTAAGCTTCGAGGGATGGAAACTTTGTGTAGTTTTGGAAATTTTTTAGTCATTCTCGATCATGTTCATCATTAAACAATTGATGATGACATATAACAATTATAAGTAAATTTGAATTTATCCCATTTTATTCAAAATTTAATATACCACTTAGCAGGAATGAATATTGGAGCTGCTAGAACTTACATCTACTTCTCTGCACCTGAGTAGCGGTACTGCAGCAGCATTGAAAACAAGCGGTACTGCAGTAGAGTTTGAAGACAAGCGTAACTGCAGTAGCACTTGATAATAAGCGGTACTTCGGCAGAGCAGCCGCTGCTAATATTGTTTTATGATTACGAGGTATGTATTAAATCTGATTTAGTCTGAAAATGAATGCCGAAGGGAGCACAACGTGCTTTGGCCTCCTTCTCTAAATTCCTTCTAGCAATTTGCAATATCCCAGGAACTAAATGCATATAGTGCAGCCATCTGGAATGCAAATTGCTGGAATATTAAGATTCATTAGTAAAATTAAAATAAACCTATACACATAGTCCAGTCTCCGGAATAAATATTAAATCTCTTTTGCATACACTGCAAATTGTTTAATTAACTTAATTTAAACCATTTTATACACTAAAACTGGTAACTTACATTCTTCTTAATTAATACAACTACAGCTGGATTATGGTAAATATTATCTTATCTTATCTTACCAGACTTTCAGTAGAACATTATTTAATGATGCTGTTCAGAATATTGGTTAATTTGATTGGTACTGGTTTCTTCTGATTCCATTTGCAAACTTGAATCCAGGATAGCTTCAAGTAGACCTACTTCGGGGAGGTCATCATTCTTGGAAACTTCTATCACTTTCTCCATCAATGAATCCGCGGTAGTATTTAAGGTTTTTCGGGTCTTCTACTGAAACGTTTTGAGCTGGAGAAATATTTTTGACCTGCTCCTCAGGTTCTGTAAATCGTATCCAGTTGGTGAAATTATTCTGTTCTTGATTTCTCTGAACAAGTCTCATTGCATAGAAGAATCCGTGATAGTATTAAAATTATATGCATCTCCTACTGAAGTATTCTGATCTTGACTTATATTTTTGATTTGTTTAGATTCCCTGAATGATGACTGTGTCGAGGTGCTATTTGATTTTCGTAAACACATTGCTCGGTGGGTTTTATTTCCTTGGACCAATCCGTTGGGTGGTGGGTTCAACACACTGTGGCTTCTATGTGATTGATTTTCCCATTATTGTCTTTTAATTTCTTCTTCACCCTCATTCGTTTGTTTTGTAGCCAAAACTTGACATGCTTTTTATCTTGATCAAGTTCGGCTGCAAAGTCACGGCGTTCTTTGCCTTTAAGGAACGGGTTTCTCTTGAACTCTGTTTTCATTCTCATTAGTTGTTGACTGCTAAAAGCAGTTCAATATCGTTTCGGTTTTTCCTTTTTTGTTTGTTGTTCTTCCTTGAAATAGACTGGATATTGAACTTATAGTTCGGCATTAATCGATGTTACGTTTAAATTGTATCCAAAAGGCATAATCAAAGGCGCAGTGACAAGATTAGTTAGATGACAACCTTGCCATAATGTATTATTAAGATTGCGTGATTCCATTATGTTATTTTTTTTTTCGATGATGCAGTTGATTACGACTTAATTATATGGTATATTTGTGGACTGAAGTGAAGTTTTAAATTTAATAATATTCCAAACACTTGCAGATCTCCTTCCGATTATTCCTGTTTGTTAAAGATCTAAGTAGTGACTAAATACTGGAACACAGTCTGTCAAACCTTTATATAAGTACTATATTCTGAAGAGTGAAAAAACTGAAATCCTTAAATTTTCCCTACCTCTTTCTATCTATTTGTATGTGTATAGTAATTAAGCATTAGAATACTAATGTAACTATAAAATTCTGGATAATCTATCTGTACGTGTATATATACAATAATCACCGTTTAATATGAATTTAAGGTAATTGTAATTGTATCAAAATGATATTACTATATAATAGGTATATTTATTTTTATTGCGCAAAAAGGAATGAATTGGTAAAGTCAACTGGAATGGTTGGAAAAATTACTTTTCTATATGTGTGGTCCACATGAGGGGCAAAGAGAATTGGGGATTCGTGAGAAGTAAACGCAGGTCCACGACAGTGGCTCTAAATTAAGCAGGTCTTGATTTAATTTTAGCTTTCCATGAATGGAGAACTGGTCTTCGCGAGAGCTTTGGCAACTGACAATTAAAGGCGATTAATATTTAAGATTTTGAAGGATTGCTTCATGAAAAAAGTAATCTCTTTATAATATCAGGAGCAACATATAGGGCACCTACCATTTGTTTGTAAGTCATTTAAAACAAAATGTACCAGGGTGTTAGAAATATAATGCGTTATCTGCACCTGAGTAATAGATTAGACATTAACGCAGTTAACCGAATCCAAAGCATCGGATTGAAAAAGCGGTTATTTGGGCAGTTGTCTGAAGAAAATGACGAGAACTTATATATATGTAATTTAATCGTAATCATCTGCACCATTTAAATAATACATTATGGGAAGGTTGTCATCTAACTAATCTTGTCACTGCGCCTTTGATTATGCCCATTGGATACAATTTAAACGTTACATCGATTAATGGCGAACTAAAAGTTCAATATCAAGTCTATTTCAAGGGAGAACAACAAACAAAAAAGAAAAAAACCGAAACGATATTGAACTGCATTTAGCAGTCAACAACTGATGAGAAAGGAAACAGAATTCAAGAGAAACCCGTTCCTTAAAGGCAAAGAACGCCACGACTTTGCAGCCGAACTTGATCTAGATAAAAAGCATGTCAAGTTTTGGCAACAGAACAAACGAATGATGAGTGTGTTCAAGCCACCACCCAACGGATTGGTCCAAGGAAATAAAACCCACCGAGCAATGTGTTCACGAAATTTAAATAGCACAGAATCATTTTACCACCTCGACACAGTCATCATTCAGGGAACCTGAACAGCTCAAAAATATATCTCCGTATCAAAACAACTCAGTAGGAGATGCGAATTATTTGCATACTACCTCGGATTCTTTCATTGAAATAAAACCCAACGAACAATTTGTTCACGGGAATCAAGTAAAACAGAATAATTTTAACAACTGGACATAATTTACAAAACCTGAGGAGCAGGTCAAAAATTTTTTTCTCCAGATCAAATCGTTTCAGTAGAAGATGAGAACACCTAGAATACTTACGCGGATTCTTTATTAGAGAAAGCGATAAAGGATTCCAAGGATGATGACCTCTCCCCGAAGTAGGTCTTCTTGAAGCTATCCTGGATTCAAGTTTTCATATGGAATCACAAGAAATCAGTATCAATGAAATTACCCAATATTCTGAACAGCTCCATTAAATTATGTTCTACTGAAAGTCTTGTAAGGTAAAATCCGTGGGTCTTGGTTTTTTGTTTTGCCATAATCCAGCTGTAGTTTTATTTGTTAAGAATTAAGTTTAAGTATTAAGTTTCAATCATAATGATCCAAAATTACTAATAGTTTCAATTAAGTCAATTAAGCAAATATGTGTAGATCAATGTCTTCAGTATTATATAATAATCTTTATGATTTTTAAATACACAAATCACTCAATGTCCAATATAAATAAATGAGGAACATAGATTATAATAGAATATATGTATGTATAAAAATTACACAAAATAAGATATTTTTTTTATTTATAAAAGTAATCGATGCATATCATCAAAAGTGAGTAAATAAGTTGTTTTTTAAGAATGTAACGAAGATTTGAAGGTACAGTTTAGGAACAAATATACAGCTATTCTGGCTTCAAAAAGATATTCCTGTTACTTATCCCATTTTATGGAATATCGCGAGAAAGTTTTTAATTACTTTCTGTCCTCATACCTAGTGGAAAGTACGGCTACCAATCTTCTAACAAACACAAAAGAAATACTCTGGACATCGCTAACCAAGTAGATGTGAGATTAAGTAAATAACGCATGAGGTTCATCCCTCCCACTAAAGATCGTTGATTTTTTGCTTTGTGATTTTATGTATTTGGTTTGTTTTAATTTGAATTTAATTAATAAATGTAGATTGTTTTTTCACTTTACACTTCAGTACAGTTAGAAATCAGTTGACTTTACAACATCCAACATTAGCTAAGCACGGGGTCTACCCAAAACTGAAAGGCATGCCAAGTGGTCTATGAGACAAAAAAGTTTGGGGACCTCTGATTTAAAGTGAATGAGTTAAAGTTTTATTTTTTCACTTGTAGGTGTGCAGTGTTCATGTCATAATGAGAATACTATTCAAAAATTCGAGTGCAGTGCAATAATGTAAAAACCGAAGTGAATGTATTCATGCATGTCTCTGATACACATGCAAAATAAAACAAATAAATGTGATACTTGCTTTGTACTCGATTGAACATGTGTATTACTAAACATCAATATGAGTTTTACAATTGAAGAAAATGAAGCGCCATAGTTACTCGACTAGAAAATGATTGGCCTACAGTCGAACTTTGCTAATCCGGATCAATTAAAACAAGGTCAATCCAGATGATTGCTTGGGAAATGCATATTTTTTCTTATTTAGTAAGGAAAAACATAATAAATATATTTCGAAGAAAAACTGAAACAATCCTTTCAAGATAAACGTTGGAAGAATTAATAAAGTAATGAAAGATCATAAATTCATTAAAAGAGTCATTTACTTTTCTTTGGAAGAATGCATTCTTCTTTAGCCACCATTGTAAGCTGTCGTTACAGTTATTTTTAATCCGTCCATAATATGCAGGTATCATGTTTCATTTTCGGTTGGTTCATTGCTGTCAACTTTTTCAACGGAAGAATTGTCATTACTATCAAGTGGTAAGTGATCTTCATGTCCAAGGAGAGGCATTACATAATTTCAGAATATGACAGTTAATGATTGTCATTAATCATTTTCTGCAGGAATATTTCTGTTAATTATTGTGCATCTTCATTTGCTGACATCCATTTCTCATTGAGAACTGACAATGAAATGTATATAGCATGCCTAAACTTATTTCATATTACTGGATTACCGACGATTGCAATAAAAGTACAACATGCTAACCGGATGAGCAAAACCACCGTGGTCGGTCCAGATTACAAGGGAGCTATTAGCAATTATTGATTATATTTCAACTTCCCATATTCTTGTACAATAACATAAAAAATAATAATAATAATAGTAATAAAAAAGAATCTGTCATCGAAGGCATTCATTGAAACTGATTTGAAGAAAAAAAAGACATCATAAAAGTTATTAGAAGAATTAGTGGATCAATTTTTATTGCAGCAACTAAATGTATCCCAATAATAGGTCAGATGCAAAATAATCCTGCACAGATGTTCGGTGAATATATTTTGAAAGCACTAACTTAGTTTTAGACAAAACAAACACGAATTTTCTTCTTAATGCTTCGCAAACAAAATATATTTAGCAATATTTGTCCATCTGTCCATACATGGTAAGCAATTATCATTCTTGTCATACGCAGCTGATATGTAGAAATAGGTTCCCCGATTTCTGGATGTAACAGATCATATCATTTAAAAACAAAAACGTGATTGTGTAGTGTTTTGTATCCAAAACTCGACTACAATTAATGATACAATTTTTTTTATTTTTTTATAATAAGAAATTTTTAAAATGTGTTAAATGTATTATAGGGAGCAGCACCGGATCTACGATTATTTCGAACCGGGGCAGAAACTTGATAGTGGCGCCCCTCTCTCCAGCGATTAAAATAAATTAAAAACAACTCACAAATATATAACACATATTTACAATCTTTAGCATCTCAGCATTTTTTAATCTTTTTAATTTCACTACAGCTTTTACGGCGTGCTTTCTTTTCGCCAAAAGAATCTATAAGCTCATGAAAGTCCGTCTCAAAGGCAGTTTTATTTTTAATGGCTAAGATCGCGAGCCGAGACGTTGCTGACTCAGTATTGAACGCATATTGGTTTTAATTATTTTCAGTTTGCTGAAGCTTCGCTCACAATTTGCAGATGTCGTATGTAATGTTCTGAAAGCTACATTAGGAAACGCTTCTTGCTAGACATGCTTGCACAGATCTTGTAACAGATCGAATGCACTTAATTTTTCATTAATTTCGATTACTGGCACTTGGAGAATGGCAAGTTCCTGGCAAAAATCAACTGGATTCAAGTATTTCGAATAGCTTTGAGCTAGATCGGTTCCTATTTTTTGCAAATCCTCAGTCGACATTTTTAAAAACGGGGGGTCACTAAGGACAGCAAAATTTTCATGTAGAGCTTTTGCGCTTTCTAATCTTGTTTCAATTTCTGTTAAAATTTTGTCAAACACTACTTTTATATGTTTGGAAAATAAACTAGTTGAATCTGGCGTTCTTGATTCGTCCTCGTAAATTTTGTCGTGTTGCTTTTTCTTTTTGGAAATTCATTTGGTTTTTAAGAACTGGCTCGATTTCTAACAGGTGCAGCTCCTTTGATCCAATGCTCTATTGGTCTTTTCTCTTATTTCTTGCCAGATCTTAACAAGACCTTGCATTATCGCCACAGAACGTGAAATTTTATTATCTCTCGAAGAATATTATTCCAAATATTTTAAATATTATTATTTTGGCGCACCCAGAAACTGCCGCCAGGAGCTGGTGGTTATCAAGCCTTGTCATTATTGAGATTACATTTATGCCTTACATTGGTTGTGTCTTGCTGTGTTTTGTTATACGAGTAATAGCATAGAAACATGTTTACAGTTGTGTTAGCACTACGAAAACATTGATGTCAGGTAGTGACTTCATTTGCAAGAGACACCGACTAGAGCGTTGTCAATTTATTCTATTGATTCACAAATGCAGACAAGATCGGTAGGAAAACAATGCAACTTTCCATACTTGTGAAACAAGCACTATGTTTTGCCATTTTCTTGACCTTCTTGACTATCTAGCTACTCTATTACTTCTATCATTTCACATTTCTTTGGAATTATGTTATCTTATTACGAGGCACAAACTTCTTTTTCTTTCTTTTCACTATTATAAAATTTACAAAATCATGTGACACAAAACAGTGTCTTCGGTTCTTTTGTCAATAGTATTTGTATTTTATTTGCAACAAGTACTCAAAACTTTTAGTGCTTTCCCATTCCGGCCTTTGCTGACACCTGTCTGCAATGCCTCTATGGATAATCTAATGCTGGCAAAACCACATGTGGTCTCCTCGATTTGTGCTCTTCCCCATTATTTAACCATTTAAATTATCACAAATTTAACATAACAAACACAAAATTGTATTGCATATTTGAATGGATTTTCCATGTTTTTACCATGCTTGATGCTCGAATTCCAATGACATTAAACAGTTTCAAAATGCAAATTGACAAAAACTTCAATTCGAATAAATTCAAATTTAAATCAATTTTATGAAAACGGAACTCATTTGCCACGCCTCAAATTCAGAGAGTGTGAAATTTTGATTTCTAATTTGATTTCATTTGAAATAAAATCACATTAAATTTACAAATTATCTTTCTTTGTTTAAAAATGTATCTAAAACACACACACGCACATACACAATCTACGTCAATATGTCATGCTTAAATTGATTTGTGTGTTTTTTTTTTTTTTTTTTTAAGAAAAACTATCTTTTTTTTTAGTTGCCTCAATTTGTAGTTGGTTGTTGCTGCTTTTGTATCTTAACTTGTTGCGGTTGTTGCTGTCATTGCTGTTGAGGTTTGCTTTCTTTCTTTCCTACATTCGTGAACTCATAAAAAATGTTAATGTCAAATTTTATAGTTTTGTGATTTGTTAATTTACACATCATTATAAACTTAACAATGATTTTTATTAGCTAACGACGGCTCTCAGAGACTAACATAGCAAATGGTTAGATGAGGTAGGTCTAATATCATCCGATGCGTGCTAGTGATAAAATGACAATTAACCATGAAGCAGAACTGACTAAATGTGGGACACACACAAGCAAACAAACAAACAATCAAAGAAGTCTAAAGCTGTTTTAATTGTGCCAGATGTTGAGATACTATTGTATGATTTTTTGATAAATACTCGTATAATACTAAATTTAAAAGAAGAAACAACAATTTGCTTCATGAAATAAAAATTGTAAATAACACAGTTCATAAATCATCCTCATCCTCATCACTTCATGATACGGATCACTGACCAGCACAGTACGCCATTACTGACATTATGCCATTGGGTTTCTATCAGTTAGTTATAAATATTGTATTCGCTATGGGAATGATTGCACTTACATGTCTCATACTAAGTTGAGAGATTGCAACCCTGTGTGGCATCCTGAGTTAGGGTCAGAAGATTCTCCCAATATTGTCTCAAAAAGCTTTAAGAAGATTCACTTTGATAGCTTGGGAAACATTTTGCTTCCCAGTGTGCTAACTCACAGAATGGCTCGGGACCAGTTTCTTGATTCCCAAGACAACTTTTCTAGTATGAAATTCAGAGATGGGTAGTTGTACCCGCTCTAATTCACCCGTCGTGTCTACGTGTGTGGTGTCTCTACTAAACATCCGTCCTCGTCCTTTGGGCAGTATGCCTACTCCCGTACTATTTTGTGTATTACCTCAGAGCAGGCATCCTTTGAGTATTCCTTCATTGTCTTTAGAGGTAAATATTCTGTTCACCACATTTGTCGGCATGCGCCACAAACTCTGAGAAAGCGGGGTCGTCAGGCCCGTGACTCTCTCTGAGAGTCCCCCTATCCCTTCAGGAGGAGTAGGCTGTTGAGGAATCAACAACTTTTAAAGCCGCTAAACAATCTCAAATATCTATTGTATCTATTAGATCATTCAAATTATAAATTGTTATGTTTTTATTTTCTATAAAAAATCACTAGTAGTTTTGTGTTACAGTCTCTTGTACCCATCTATGGTATAGATACATTGGCTTAAATCTAATGAATCCAATCAAATGCTAATATTTCTTTTGTTTTCGCTTATAACGCTGTGAGTGACTATATTGCGATTGAGTTGTCTTCTCCTTGGGAAAGACCATTCTAGGACCACGTCTCTGGCGTTCATTTATTCTAAAGTCAACACGATCTGTTTGTGGAAATCCATTACTACGTGCCTGCGCAGCATTGTAATCATCTTTAAGTCGAAGTTTTTGCGAAGATCCTTTCGTACGCGCAGGTAATCCATAAGCCTTTGAAGTTTTGTAATCATCTTTGATGCGAAGTTGTTGCGGAGATCCTTTCACACGTGGAGATATACCATAAGCCTGTGGAACATCATATTCACCATCATCAGTTTCATCAGCTTCCCTACCCTCACCATAAAATGATGGGTTGTGACCATTTCCCTGAGAAACAGTTTGAGGGCCTTTATTGACAGCATTGCGATATGGGGATTCAATACCAGCACCAGCATAGTAAGCACCATTAGCAAGAGGAATACCACTACGGTAAGGAGAAGAAGCTGGAGCACCGCCAAAAAAGCCTTTGCCTGAAGTTTTAGAAGGTGGATTCGTAGCTGGAGCATCTTGCAACACAGACTTAACTCTTTGACCATTAGAAGGATGTTTTATGCCATAACTATCAACATATGAAGATGGATTACCAGCACCTGGATAATACTGATAATCACCACCTTCAGGACCACCTGGTTCCTGATTATCTCTAGTATTATCATCATCATCATCATCATCAGCACCACCTCTATAAGCAGAAGGATCTCCAACACCAGCATAAAGGGCACCATTACCAGTACCTGGCAAATGAGCTGCAGGTTTTTGTAATCCATAACCCTGTTCATTTTCACCAAGTCCAAGTTCCTGTTGTCCACCATAGTTTGGAGCATAATTCGAAACAGGCCCTGGTCCTCCATTAAACTGAGCTGCTGCAAGTTCCTGTGATCCATTTTCACCTCTGAATCCTGAATCTTCATGGCCTTGTGCAGGCTGTCCACCATAGTTGGAAACAAAATTTAAAACAGGCGCTGTGCCTCCATTGTAGCTTTGTGCAGCACCTGGCAATGCTTGATTGTATTGGTCCTGAATGTAACGTTGAGCGTTCACAGCCTCCTCTTGGGTTTTGTATTTCACAAAATGCACTTCAGGCTTTGACTTCTGTTGAGATCTAAGTTGACTCAGTTTAACTGCCAATTCAGAGGCATCATTCTGCTTGTTCAATACATAAATAGCTGTCTTATCTTCCGATGTATGCTTGGCTAAGGCATGGAAAGCACCCACTAGTGCTTTGTTTTCTGGTGCTCGAATGAAAACGACACGTAGGTTCTTTTGCAATGCAGATGCAAATTGTTGTTCTAAATGTTCTGAATCCTCGTGTACATCATAAGGTGCCTCAAAAGCATAGAATTCAGCATTTTGTTCAACTTCTTGCTCCGGTGATGGTTGATTTGTGTATCCTGGATCATAGTCCTGTTCGGAGTCTTGCTGTGAGTCATAACCATAACCAGGTGAACGCTCCTGTTGTTCAGGTGCCTGATACTTAGTACCATGTTTCTTGGCTGTAACAAAACAGGCAAGCGTAAGGAGAATCTGGAAGATTAGATATGTATCTTATGAAACTTAGTTTTTTCCTTGAGATTTTTGTTTATCTTACGAATATTTTTGCACAGCTCAACATCATCTCTGTAAACGTTATGAAGTCCACAAGTCGTCTGTACATCTGGTCAGAGCTTCATCTGCTTTTGTATAAGTTCATCACCATGGGACACCAAAAATATCTTTCAATTTTCGACATTTCTAATAAATTTGGCATGAAAGCCATTTTAGGCTCATATTACTCTTACTAGGTATAACCCTATTTGGTATATATAGTTCAATGTCTTAGAAATTGGGACAGAAAACGAAATGATATAAGAAATTTGCATACAAAGATGGGAAGAAGAAATGTTGTAACAATTTGTCAATTTTTCGTTTAAATATTTAGTAATTTTAATCTTTTAATTTCGCAAACTTAACAAAAACATAACAAGAATCAGTCATCATTAAAATGATTCCCAGTTTCCATCTTCGGGATCGTATTTAAACACGACGGAAGATTGAAGCGGGAAGGTAGGAGTTTTCGGGTGCTGAAGCAGCAGCAACATGGCGAGCGGGAGCCTGAGATGCAAAGTTCAAGACTGGAACAACTCCACCATTGTGTGATGAAGAGGAACCGGGCAATGAGTCGTATTGGGATTGAATTTGGTGCTGGGCATTGGCAGCATCCTCAGGAGTGCGGTATTTGACAAAGTGAACTTCGGGTTTGCTGTTTCTGTTGCTACCGAGAGAGTTAAGTTTGTTGGCCAAATCACCAATATCGGCTTGCTTGTTGAGCACATAGATGGCAGTCTCTTGTTGTCCAGCTTGTTTAGCCAAAGCGGCAGCAGCATTCTCCAAACCACGGTTTTCAGGTCCCTTGATGAAGACAACACGGAGGCTCTTCTTCAAGCTATTGGCAACTTGTTCAGAAGAAGCGGGTTCATTGAAGTCACCCTCATCGGCAGAGAAGGTGTAGAATTCCTTTTCAAGTTCAGCAACAGGAGCTGAGTATGAGGGAGCGGCAACAGATTGTGCAGCTTCAGGGGCTGGTCCAACAGCAGATGGTGCAGGGCCATAGGATGACACAGCTTCAGAAGGAGCAGCATATGATGCTTCTTCGTTGCTAGCAAGACCAAGACCTGCACCAGGTTGGAACGAGAGTCCAGCATCGGAGTGACCAACAGGCTGATAGTTGTAACCCAATTTGTCGGCACAGGCTACAGCCACAAGGCAAAGTACCTGATTTTGTTAAAAATAAAATTATAAAGTTATTTTTCACCCTAGTTAGATCCTTTTGCTTAACTTACGATGAAAGTACGCATTTTGATTTGGTCTGGAGGAGTTGTTCTTTGTTTGATGAGTGAACGTTGAGTATATCTTATCGTGGTCACAATCGCGATATTTATTGCGAAATCGATTCAAATAATTTGTTTGTTTGCCAAACTCCAACTTCGATTTTGATTAGCTTCCGCTTCAGCAGAAGCAGATTCTTGTAGATAATTTTTAAATTTTTTTGTTGCGTTCTTTCGCTTTGTCCACCGGAAGAAATATTATACTTATTTCCATATTCCTAGATAAGCAGCAGATTTATTTTATGTTGACTTCTTTTTTTTGTTTCCAGTTGTAGCGCTTTAATTATGCAAATTATTTAACGTTATCAAGCCATCTTAGTCCGAAATCTATTAACTTGCTAATAGTGGGTGCTCTTGGTTTTGAACGTTGAGTTGTTGAGTTTGTTTTGTTGCTGGCGCTAGATCAACTTCCGCTCTCAGCCCACCATCTTCATATCATAGCATATCAGCATAAGATATAAACTAATCTTGTTGTGGTCTCCAACGCTGATCGGCAACCGGTCGTCACCGGTTACGATGAGATTATTTCGGCTTCTTTTCCTAACTATTTTTTACCTTTTTCGGCCTACAGCATTTTATATTATTATATTCGTTTTCATTTCTAGTTATCGCTCTTTACGAAGTTGTCATAAATTTCATTGGTAATAGTTCGTCTAACCTTTTGCTTCACGCAGATTAACATTTTAATTAGAAACAAAATTCTTTGTTGTTGTGATCTTTTGATTTGTTATTACATTTAAATATTGTAAATTTTATTCACTTTCAATTTGGAAAAATATAATATTTCCCTGGTATTCGAAATGGAATTTTAATTGCATTTATCCATACAAGAGATCTTTGATTAAAAATATCTTTGAATGTAATACTATAAGTGTGAGATAAACATCATCTTCATCTGGAGATGCATTTTAAGAGATCTTTTATCTGTGTCACTCAAATTTGTAAGGCATAGGATAGTTGTTAATTACGAGGGTATCTATTGTAGTTAATTTTATTTTTTATTGAGTCTTAAATTCTATTTACTTTATTTGAACTTGAAATTATTTATTGTTTTATTGTTAATTATATAAGTCTATACAAGCATATGACATAATCATAAAAATGACAATTTGCAAACTTCTTATTGTCTTATAAATTTAGCTAGTTATGCCTCGTAATAAATTTATTGATGATTTGCTGACAAACGTCTCAAAATAATCACAATCAATGCTAAAAACTACGTCACCAAATGTGCGAATATTTCTTTTGTTTTCTTTGGTAAATTTGAAAACGATACAAGGTTTAAGATTGGAGTTTAAAAGATAAATGAAGAAATGATTTAACAAAGAATGAAAAACAAAAAAAAAATCAAAGAAACAATAAAGAGTGGACAGCATAATTGATTCTGTAACGAAAAAGGAGACATCCCAAAGAATTTTATTATTTTCTTAATTCTATAGACTAGTAAGATATTACTTATTTAAGATCAAGATCTTTTTTTGATGATTTGTGGAGTTTAGGAACATTTCCAAGGCTGAGGGAGACCTCTGAGACCAACTATGGTTACCTTACGTTTTGGTTACCCCTATAATCAAGGCCTGTGTACTGTACCCTAACCAAAGAACAAAAAGTAAACAATCTGACTAGTTAGAAAGAATATAAAGATACCTTTGAATAAACAAACCAAAGTGATAGCTGATGGTATAATAAATACCAAGATATTATGGACCACCGAATTATCTCAAATATCAAATACTAGCATCCTTGACCCGGCCTCGCACGGTTTGTATCCAACCAAATAGCCACAAATCAGCTTCTTATCAACAAAGAACACAGTTTGAGTATCACTCCCCTGCCGGTCGTCAAGAGGAGCAACTTCCTGTATTTCCATCAGCTGGCAAACAGACGGTGGAAAGATCTTGAATCTTGCAGAGTGGCACGTGCTACCTGGCTTAGTTACAAGGAAAATAGGTCACTTAGACTCATCAACAGAAGACGGCCGGATACCACAAGGCTAACAGCGGTTTTTACTGGTCACTGGTGTAAAGGGACTCACGGAGAGAGACTGGATATTCCGTTCAGAAGAATAAAAGAGTCACTCACCCACTTTCTATGTCAATGCCCAGCTCTGGCAAAAACTTGAAATAAGTTTCTGGGCAAATACATCATCAACAACCTCTCGGACTATTTAGACACATGTCCGGGTGATTTACTAACATACCTAAATTCGACAGGTTGGTTTAGTAATACAGATTGCGTTCGTACGAGTCAGCCACGGAGACCAACCAACCAACCATCAGCTGTGAGCACAGTTTGAGTAGCACGATACAGTTTTGTATTTTTTTTTTTTTTTGGCACCTGTTCATACTAAAAATAATGGTCATGGTGTATGATGTGTCTCTTATAACCTCTCTACACAATTGCTAACCTCAACCTTCTCGTGGTGTCCCCCGTTTTTCACAAATGAGGCAATGGCGACCGAGTGTTCAGCGGTATATCTGTTCCCTTAAATATTACAGTACACTTAGCAAAGCTGGCAAGTTCGGAGGCCTGCTTGCATTAAATTACCTTCGTTACAAGGCAGAAACTCTGCCACCGAACTAGGACGCTTAGGTTTAATCTTCCATTGCGTCTGAAAACTCATCGATTCGTGTATTCACAAGATTAGCCTCGGATAATAACAACAACAACAAGGTATGAGCGAACTTCGCGCACTAGCACGCAATAGAGACGGGTGGAAATCCTTTGTTAACCAACTTTGTGAATAGACTATGTTTATAATTTCTTCAAATTGTAAATACGTCAGAAATAATAATAATAATACTAAAAATAACCGGACTTTGTTTTATTCATAAAGATATATAACCTATGACACTCAGTGACAACGTAGTTTTCTGCTGGTGAAAGAATTTTTAAAATCGGATGAGTAGTTTCGAAGATTACCTCTAACATCCAAACAAACATTATCTCTTTGTAATATTAGTATAGATGAAATGAACAATTAGATAAATTATAGAATATATCATAAATAAATCTTAAAATAATCAATTATTGATGTTTAAAGAAAAGAGAGATTCTAAATGCCCCAAAATTAGCAAAAACTTGGAAGAGCTGTTATTATGGAATTTGTTGCAATAGGGACCCCAATTAAGGTCGCAGTGACGAGATGTATAGCTCCCGTCTTCCTCTAGTCTACATAATTGAATCAAATCTATTATAGTGATCCCAACATTATTTACTAATAATTTTATTTATTAAAGATAAAGACTTCAAAACAATATTATTTTATGGTGTCACTGGCTACTATGGCCTTTGGCTCGAATCCCAATACTATAAACTGTCATTGGATAGTGTAGAATGTCAGAAATAACAAGTCCAAAGGAATATCAAGAAAAATTTGCATGGTAATCCTTGCTATATGATGATGTCAGAAAAATAAATTCATTTCAATTGGTGTAACTATAATAGTTTCAAGAAATCTGTTTGGTCCTTCAGGTTCTTGTACATAAATCATGAAAATAGATTTAGTCAAAAGTTTTTTAAAAACAGTTTTGAATAGTTAAGGAACTATTTAGTTTAGGCTTGTTTGATTTTTTCTTGTCTCTAATCTTTTAGCCTTTTTATAGAAGAATAAGAAAAATACTATATGATTCTTTTCGGTATATGTATATGTATTTCTAAATCAAAGTTCAATCCTGGTATTACTTAATAATCAACAAAAACAATAGAGAGGAACTAATCGATCAGATTAGTCCTCAATTTTCAGTAAATCCATTTTACAAACGACGACGGAAGATGTTGGTTGGCAAGTAAGCGTTACCTGGAGCCTGAGCCTGAACTTGACGGACTGGAGCCTGAGAGGCAAAGTTCAAGACTGGAGCAACTCCACCATTGTGGGATGATGAGGAACCGGGCAATGAGTCGTATTGCGATTGGATTTGTTGCTGAGCATTGGCAGCATCCTCAGGAGTGCGGTACTTGACGAAGTGTACTTCTGGCTTGTTGTTGTTGTTGTTGCGGACAGCGTTAAGTTTGTTGGCCAAATCACCGATATCGGCTTGCTTGTTGAGCACATAGATGGCGGTTTGTTGTTGAGCAGCCTGTTTGGCGAGAGCCAAAGCAGCATCCTCCACGCCACGGTTTTCGGGTCCCTTGATGAAGATAACACGGAGACCCTTGTTGATGGAACCGACAGCACGATCTAAATCTTGTGGTTCGTTGAATTCAGCATCGTTAGCAGAGAAGGTATAGAATTCCTTTTCCAGTTCAGCTTGTGGAGCTGGAGCTTGGTATGAGACTGGTGCAGCCAAAGCAGCAGGTGCGCTTGGAGCACTGATAGGACCGCTCAGTGAAGCGGAATGCGAAAGAGGCTGGTAGTTGTAACCCAATTGATCGGCGCAGGCGGCAGCCACGAAGCACAAAACGATAAAAGCACGCATTTTGATAAGATTGATTTGATGACTTGGTAAACTCTTGATTGAGAATGATTTCAACAGGCCTTACGACCTCTTTATATACAATACAAGATATGTCAATCATAATCGGTTAATATTCAACAACAGCAGCAATCGCAACATCAGTAGCTGCTGCGTCTCCGTTGCGCTACCACTCTATGCCTCCTCTGCCCCGTCCCCCATCCTAAGAAATAATAATGTACCTTATGATATGTTGTATAGCATTGACTTCTATCGATGCTTCTGCGTTGCGCTGACAACATTAACTTCTGTCGCGTCTTGTTCGCCCTTAATCGTTTAGGCATTTTTTTTTTCTTCATTTGTTGATTGGACTTTGATGAACTTGCGATCCGATGCGATGCCATGCTATGCTATGCGATATAATGTTACCAACATCAACAACAAAACAATCAGAGATACAAGCAACCTGACAGATGGACAGACAAAAAAAATTCAACATTTTTATGCAAATTATTTTAGCTTTTCGGTAGCCAGATTCTTTGTTTGAACATTTTGTTATGCTAATTGGGTCGTTCCATTAACGAAAGTGAGATTAAGACGACAAAAAAGGCCGAACAAATTAACAGAAAAAAAGAAGAAAAATTTATAATAGAAAATATAATTGGGTTAATTTTTGAGATTAATAATTTTTAATCGGTCACAAAGCACACATTTTTGGATATCGTTAGAGGGACTCAAAACATATGCAAACAAAACTCGAACCCGTGGGTGAGTTATAACTAAATTTGTTATGAATAAATATTAATTTATTAATTGTTTATTATTTTATTTACTAATTTATTTTATTATAAATTATTTTTTTTACTAATTTGTTTTATTAAAAATAATTTTGTATAACATTTTAGACAAAAATTTATGACCCCTGTTTAGTTTTCTACCCTTTTTTGTATTTCATTCTTATATTAGAGAAATAAATTGAGATAAGACACGTTGTTACTGCTGGATCGATTGGTCCTATTAGAACAAAATTTAATCAGAAGATACTGCAATATCAACAACATTTATCAATTTTTCCATTGACCACATTGGAATAAAACTGTATTTATAAATAGCATTATAATGAAATGATTTTTGTAAAGTGCTTGGTTTAAGTAGTGCGACTCGAAAGATTTCTTGAATTGCTTACCAACGCTTGAGAGTGTCGGGCATGAGAAGAGAGTATAAGAATTATTTTTAGTTCCTTCCTTTCACTCCATGACAGATTTTAAGTGTGCTTCTTAGAACTTTATATGACTGATTAAAATATATAGGTATATAGAGTGATATAGACAATTGATAATTTAACATCAAAATGGGTCTTGTATAGAACTAAAAGGCAGCCTCTTCATGGGGTTATCATCTACACTAAATTTGTCATAGATCACCTTTCTATATGATTTACTGTAGATTTCAAATAGTGCGGTGTTAACTCGCAGTTGCTTCTACATAATCATGACACAACAACAGAGATTTATCATTACTTACATCTAAATAATGACGGAATACTAAAAACACAGATACTTTTTATTTTACCCCAATGCCTCCTTTATGTGATTACCTTCATAACTGAATTTCCCATAAAACTCCTTTTTAATGTTAGAGATTTCAAATAGTATTGGACGATTTAATCGACCCGCTTTCATATAATCATGACACATCAGCCCAAAATTTTTAATTATTTATATCAGTTAAACAACTGGGACTTGACGACTCACATGGCGACCGCATATCATGGAAAAAAAGAACCATCTAAGTGCAAAACTTCGGAAAATGTTCTGACTCATTGGACTCCACTCCAAACTCAAAATTATGAATAAACTGCTCTTTTACAAGGCCATACTAAAACCAATTTGGACCTACTGTATTCAAGTGTGAGCCACGGCTAGTGACTCAAATATTAAAACCATTCAGAAGTTCCAAAACAAAGTCTTGAGAAAAGCAACTGGCGCTTATCTGTTAACTACAATCGATTTAGTCAGTGGTACATCAACAGACTAACTGATAACATCCATAAAGCTTCCATACAGAGACGCAGGCTAATAAACCGAATTTAATGTAACCCTTCCCATTTTCAATATAAGGCAATTTAATCCCACTTGGGGATTGATGATAAAAAAAAGATAAAATTAGTAAAATTAGAAGAAAAAAAAAACAGAAAGAAGGCTATCATTGGCTATGCCAAAGATGTAATACTCTTCACGCTCCTCTGGGTTGCATCCAACCTTCCTTTCTTAGCATATCTAAATTCTCTTTTTTCTAATAAGAACATTAATTTACATGGGGTTTTGTATGGGAGGTATCCCTCCTGGTAACCCTAGGATCATGAAATTTAAATGGTTGATGGCTATAAATCTGAAACTTATAGTGCCCAAATTTCAGTTCGATACGACAAAACACAAAAAACTTTTTCTAATAAGAACTTAAATTTAATGGGGGGTTTGTATGGGAGGTACCTCTTCCGATAACCCTAGGACCATGAAATCTACATGGTTGATGGATACAGAACAGAAACTTATAGTGTCCAAATTTCAATTCAATAAGTTGAAAAACAAAAAACTTTTTCTAATAAGGACATTCATTTAAGAGGGGGTTTGTATGGGAGGTACCCCTCCTAGTGCACCGATTCGGCTGATTTCGCAATGTTCAGCGTTTGGTAAAAATAAACCTATGTATAAAATTTCGGCTCTCTAGCTCAAAAACTGTGGGACAAGTTTTGCGAAAAGGCGGACAGACGGACATAGCTTAATCAACTCGTCTCATCGAGCTGATCACAAATATATATACTTTATGTGGTCTGCGATTTCTCCTTCTGTGTGTTACAAACTTCATGACAAACTTATAATACTATTCACTCCCGTGAAGAGTATAATATTTATATCTAAATGATGACAGATAGAATCAACCCCGACTTGGAAAGTAAGCTGTTAATCAAATCGTTGCTCTTTCCCGGAAAAATGGTATCCAACTATAGGGTACATGATGTCAACAGTATTCCAGGAAATAAATTGCCACAGTTGCCGATATAATGACAGACTTCACTCTGACCCAAATCTTTTCACAGAATCACTAGCCAGGATGGCGATTCAAAGGCTCCTAAAAAACCTTTTCCCAAATGAATTACCAAGACTTAGTTTATAAAATTATCCGCTCTTTTCTGTAAATTGATTTTAAATCAATACCTGTAAGTTTTCCAGTCGTCACACGAATATTTTATAACTTAAATGGTTGAATGTTCATAATCGTTACAAATAAAAAAACTATATTACAGATTAGTAAACAAGCTAATACTACTTCCCATTTTACCCCAATGATTGAATAAAAAAAAAAAATTTAATTCGAAAAACTAAATAACAAAATTTTATTTCGTGTTAACAGTAACTTCAACATATGCCTATTTAAGCACGCAGAGAACGGAAGATTGAGGCGGGCAAGTAAGAATCTCTGGGAGCTGGTGGAATATATGATGATGTTGGAATACTGGCTTCGGCACTGTACGAAGGAGCTGGTGCTGATGCAGCAGGAAGTGGTGCCTGTGAAGCAAAATTCAATGTAGAAGCAACACCACCATTGTGTGAATGCGTTGAACCAGGCAGGGAATCATATTGACTCTGAATGGCATGTTGGGCATGTGCAGCATCCTCAGGTGTACGATATTTAACAAAATGTACCTCTGGTTTCTGGTTTTGATTGCTACCAATAGAATTCAATTTGTTGGCCAAGTCACCAATGTCAGCCAATTTGTTGAGAACATAGATGGCAGTCTTTTGTTCGGCAGCCTGTTTGGCCAAAGCAAGTGCAGCATCTTCCAGATTATTTTGTTCGGGACCCTTAACGAAGACAACTTGCAAATTCTTCTTCAAACTGTTGGCAATCTGATCCGAAGAAGCAGGTTCGTAGAAGTCTCCATCGTTGGCAGTATAAGTATAGAATTCCTTTTCAACTTCAGCAGGTGCGGCATACGATGGAGCTGCAACACTTTGGGCAGCTTCAGGTGCAGCATATGAAGGAGCTTCATTTGTTGGTTGATAATTATATCCCGACTGAGCACTGGCCACTGCCACAAGGCAAAGTATAATAAAGGCACGCATTTTACTTGCTTTGAGTTCAAATCTTTGGCTACGAATGATTTCTCTACAGAATTTTATGAAACATTTATATTATTATATAAGTATTTCCAACCAAAATACTAAATTCATTGGTATTTCAATTCAAAACTATATTCAGTTTTGGGCAAAATCATTTGAAAATTTGCATGCAAAATGCATTCGATACAAATCTCAATTGTTTCCGTTGTTCTAAGAAACATTTTGTTGTTGGAATTTATGAAAATCATATGCAAATTTGGCAAAAGCATTTAATCAATTCAAATTGTCTGAACAAACTAAGTGTGAATTATTGCAAAGTGAAATCAAAATATGGTCAAGAAGCCATCAACCAGTAAGGAAGTCATTGGCGACAAGAACAATGACCAAACACATCTAAAACAATTTAATAATTTTATAGTCTCTATTGATTTAAATGACTCGTTTAGATGTTCACAATACTTGTTTAATGTATCTATTGCCCATAAAATACAATATGTCTACTAAGCATTGCAATTTGCGCCAAATATAAATATTGTATCTCAATTTAACCTTGTTGTGTGATTTCAAACTGTGCTAACCATAAACCCAATTCCAAACCTGATTTCAAAGAAAAGATTAAATTCCAAAAATGGTTTCGCACCCGCAACCAGCCTTAAACAATCTTATGATTATCTTCAAAAGTGTTGAATAAAAGTCGCCTTTAAACACAAACAAATGCAAATGAGTTAAGCCACCATCGTAGTCGTAGTTGTATTCATCGTTGTTGTTATTGTTGGTTGTTGTCGTTATCGGTTGTCTTCGTACGGGTGATGCCAAACTTTATTTTGGTCATAATATTTGAAAAAACATATTTTATGATTCGCAAAATTATTATTTATGCAAATTATGCGGGTGGACGACAATAGAGCACAGCGGCGGTGACGGCCTCTACGATGATATACAAAACAATATAATACAATATTCATATAACTAACATATACTACAACCTATTGGTGATCTATCGATCGATCGCTGTTCGCCGGAAGTGCTGAAAGCTTTTGAGTTAAAAACAACTAGTCAACTGGGCTCTGGCTCGACTTCATCACTAAAAATAACTTAAAGATTACCCCAAAACGATGAATCTCTGTTGAAGATTTATGAATGTAATTAGCTACTATTTTATGGAACAGAAAAGTATTTGAGATTAGATATATTGATTAATTTGGAATTATTGTACTTTAATTGATTGTTTACAATGCAACAATGCAAAGAAACAAAGAAGTTATGCTCACAACAGCAAGGTCGGATTAAGTTTTTCCATGGATTGATTTTTTTAAAACACATATCCTAGATATTTTATGAACTTAGTATTCAAAGACAACAGTAAAATAACGAAGATCTATTTAAAACACTTATTGCCAACAAGGTATATGGTTTTGGTTTTTTTTTTTTAATATGCCCCGTACATTTTGTTCCATTACTAGTATCTATTGAAACTTCTGAGTTGAAATCTGGTTTGATTCTTTCCGCATATATGTTGGCCCAACGCTGAAGGTTGCCATAGATGGCTTACAAATTTGACAATCTTTTTGGAGTTTAAAGGCCATTTGGCGAGTGTTTGACATTGTTGTATTCCTATTAGTTTGTTTGTCAAAGTTTTAACATATTTTGCCGTTAAGGACAAGTTCAAATAAACCGTTCTTAGACATTTTATTGTGCACACATGAGATGTGCAGTGAAACATGGTTATTAAGTTCGCTAAGCTTATTGTAATAATGAGTGAAACTTTCATGAAAGACTGATTCCTTGTCTCTATCGCTCTCAACTAAATCTTTCTTTCATGAAAGGTTTGCTCATTATTACAATAAGCTTCGCGAAAGAGCGAAAATATTATCAGCATTACTTATGCTTAAGAAATAAATAATTTTTAAGTCATATGTTTGAAGTTTGTTTCGCAGCAAATTTTTCAACATTAGCAACTTCATACAAAAAAAAAAACAAAATTCAGTCTATTACACATTATTAGTTTTCTTTAGAACTTTATATAGAGATCTCTTAATTATTGCGATATTTCTGTTACAATCCCATAATAGCTTTCCAAACTTACAGAAATACATTATTTTAACACTGATATGAGTCACTTTACCGAAAACTATTACAATGCAATAAATTTGATCAGTAGGAAAGAAATTTTGTTCTATTTAGATACTTATTGCATGATAACTGATACTTCACAATCCATGTTTTAGAAATCATTCCGCATATTTGCTAAAATGTTTTAGAGAGGGATCATAGACAGAGGAACGTTTGACAAATTTGTTGGAGTTAGATAGAAAATTGTCATTTGTCGTGTTGCAAACAAATTTGTATAAACTAATTGTTTGTCAAGCAAAAGACCGTCTGTGACGATATTGTCAAATATTTTGCTCATTTGCTTTAGAGCGTTGGAGAATAAAAATCATTAGCGTAAACAGCCTACGGGTGCCATCCACGAGTTTTAAAAAAATTGTATTATAATCTCGGTTGTTATGTAAGAAACTCGATGACAAGTATGATACGTGATTTACCTAGGACAAAATCATATAAAATTAGGACTTTTATTAAAATTTCTATTTTGTTTTTTTTTTTTTGATTCTGTATGCATTTTGATGATGGAAGTAAAGAAAACCAGAAAGAAGGCTATCATTGACTATGCCAAAGATGTAATACTCTTCAAATATGAGCACAGTTTGAGTGACACTTTATTGTACAATTACTCTTTACAAGTTTTTCATTTAATGTGGGTTTCTATGGGAGGCACCCCTCCTGGTAACCCTAGGATCCTGAAATTTACATGGTTGATCAATATGGATCAGAAACTTATAGAATAGTTCGATACGTCAAAAAATAAAAAACTTTTTCTAATCAGCACATCAACTTAAATGGGACTTTGTGTGGGAAGCTGATTCCGAACACAAATGTTCAGCGTATGGTAAAATTTCAGTTCTCTAGCTCAAACACTGAGGGACTAGTTTGCATACATACAGAGAGACGGACGGACATGGCTAAATCAACTCGTCTCATCTGTGGTCTGTGATGTCTCCATCTGTGTGTTACAAACTTCATGATTTTAGATTTACGGGTTAGACTCTACTCTCTTTATGCGCTAAGAATGCATCATATGCATTACTCACATACATGATACGTGTACAACGTCATAACCGAAAACTCGGTATCCAATTACCAAAAATTTAAAACAATTTTGATGACGCATATCCAATTATATAAATTAAATTGTGTAAATGTAGTTTTAAGACCCATGATGCAAAGAAGAAACTAAAAGACAATCCCCAAATCAGGAGCAAAGGGAATTCTGTTTTGTGGCAATTCGACTACCAACTTCTTGTTTACAAAGTTTTGCTATTACGAAAATATACCTATATATATATCACACACACGTTGGAAACAATAGCCAACACCTGCTAAAACTGCTGCAGGCTGACCATTCTAAAAGTTGAGTCAATGTTGTGTCTATATTTTAATCGGTTTAGACTGCTTAAAATTGCCTGATTTCTAATCATGTGTTTGCACTGATTTTATGCTTGCCAAAGTGATATTATAGCCTATCTACACAGCCAAAATCTGTGTCTAATTGACATAACCATAGACTCGTGTCTAATTCTGCAACAACAACTCAACAATTTCTTCATTTTGCCTATGGTTTTTGCAGAATTAGACACGAGTCTATGGTTGTGTCAATTAGACACAGATTTTTACTGTGTAGATATGCTTTAATAAGAGTATGACATTAAAAATAAATTCTTTTAATTGTAATTGTCTGTTAACACAATAATTGCTCATTTAGACAATTAATTGACCACAGCGAATTCAAGAAAACAATCAAAATTATCAAATTTATTTATAAAAAAATAAATTATTTGACACTAGTCATCATCAAGTAATCATATTATTGACAGATCATAGATTAAAAAGCAACGCAACACATAAAAATTTGTATAATTGTACACTAATAAGTATAAACAAATATATGATATAATATAATGTTTAATTAAATAAATTAATACTTTATAAGAAAGAAACAAAGTCAAGACTTAGTATAACAAAATGTTTGGCATACAATTGATAATGATAAAGTATCATATTTCTTATTAGAATTAACGATGTTGTTCGAATTAGACTTTTAAATGATGACAAAAATGTTTTGTAAATTGGCATTTTGTTTGGCGCCAATTTCAAAATTGAATGCCATTTTTCTATGTTGTTTTTTTTTTTTTTTCAAATTTAATTTATTTTTTTCTTCTTTAAATAAATTATGAAATTTATTTTAATCAACCAGCACACACACACACAAACAATTTCTGTGTGTTTTTTATTTTTCTATGTGCACTCATTTGCGGATTTTTTGTTTTTTAGTTTTGTTGTTGTTGTTTTGTTTTGAATATTTTTTTGACTAAAACAATGAAATCAATAATTTGCAGAAAATCAGCAAACGCAAACATTTATTTATGCAATTTTGGTTTTTGCATTTTGCTTCTTTTTTTTTTGTAAATTTTGTGCAAATTTTTTGCAATTTATTTTTGCATACAAATCCTCAAATTTATTAGCACCTTTTTTTGGGGGGCGAAACTAAAAAAAAAAAACCTATGGCTTTTGTCACCAACCAAGCAAATCACAATGAAATCATTGTATTGATTGAAATTTTGGTATTTGCGAAAAATGCACTTATATAAATGCAAAATTTGTCACTAATCAGCATCAGTTGAAAACATCACTTCAAACACTTCAAACCTAATCAATCCGAAATCAAAAACCGTGTCGAAAATGCGTGCTTTTATCGTACTTTGTTTAATCGCTGCCGTCAGCGCCCAGAGTGGATACAACTACCAGCCATCGAATGTAGCACCTTCGTATGCTGCCCCTGAAGCTGCACAATCGGTTGGATCTCCTTCTTATGCTGCTCCAGTTGCTGAACTCGAAAAGGAATTCTACACATACTCTGCCGATGAGAATGACTTCAATGAACCTGCTGCCTCTGACCAAGTTGCCCAAAGCTTGAAGAGAAATCTCCGTGTTGTCTTCATCAAGGGACCCGAAAACCGTGGTCTCGAGGATGCTGCTCTCTCTTTGGCCAGACAGGCTGGTCAACAAGACACTGCCATTTATGTGCTCAACAAGCAAGCTGACATCGGTGATTTGGCCAACAAATTGAACTCTCTCGGTAGCAACAGAAACAGCAAACCTGAAGTTCACTTTGTCAAATACCGCACTCCTGAAGATGCTGCCAATGCTCAACAGCAAATCCAACAACAATACGATTCATTGCCAGGTGCCTCCTCCATCCATAATGGTGGCATTGCTCCAGCACTGAACTTTGCCTCTCAACCAGCTCGTGAATACAGCAGTGCTCCCTCGGCTCCAGCTGGCTCATATCTGCCCGCTACGATCTTCCGTCGCACTCGTTATTAAATAATAGATGAATTAGTTTGATTGTTTTATGATTGCTATAAATCATTTTTGTTGTGTTTGTTTTTTATTGTTAAAATATCGAAATAAAATTATTGTTGTTATAAAAAATTCACCTCTTTGTTATGGAATCTGATTATAACTTCATATACTCGTATACTACCATACTATCTATACACGTAAGTATAATCATAAAAGATAAATCAATGATGACTTCATACCAACTTTAGGTTAAAGAGTAGCTGCTGCTCAAATTCAAAAGGTAAACATTAAAAATTATAATGATCCACAAAGCAGTTAAATCATGCCACCTTCTTTTTCGTTTTCTTTAACTGGAAGGTCACAAATATTAGCTACATAATTAGTTATTGTTATAAAATAAGATTATGTGTATACATGGTAAGTGGTATTATTTTTACTTGGAATACATTGTATTACATGCAGATTAGATAGATTAAATCATTGTAGAACATGTCTTAATATTAAGCTAGAGGACCCGCGGCCGACACAATTGACCGCATTCTATACGCAATGTTCTTTGTGAAAACTCTACTATCACGTGATAAATGGCCCTGATCTTATGTCTCAGAAATATAAAATCGCAATCAATTGAATGATCGAACTGTACTGGCGGCAACATATAATTGTCCGTGACTATCTCAACCTATATTTACAGGACGCATCTTGCGAAGAATACCTTTCAATTGGTATATTTTTTGTCAAAATTGGTTCAGTGGTGTAGGCAGGAAAGGGTTCACATTTTCAATGTTTGCTGTTTAATTATATAGATTTTCAATGTACTTTTCAGTGCTTTCAATATTAAATTTTAGAGTTCTAAACTATTTCTTTGGGATCGATTTGTGATGCAAAGAACCTTTGGTGACCATGAAAAGATCATCTGTAAAGTTTCTAAATTTGCTTTTGACCTGGCAAATACACACACCAAGTCTTTTTGTGGGTTCTTAAATGACTTTATAGTATCACACATATAGTAATACACATTATGTAAATAAGGAATATTAAAAATTTCAATCTATGCGTTAATAAATATAAAATAATACGACCTAAAGTTTGCACCAAAAATCATGCTGGACTCTCATGGCTATGACCATCGACTATAGGGTGTAGTCACTTCACTGGTCTAAAATTCTTAATAAGATACAAAGAGATTGGCCTCAATACAATATTTAGAATCTAATGGATTTACATGCATTTTTAACAGATTTTTAACAGATGGAAAGATGGAATTCGCAGGATTTATAGTATTTATTATCAGGGGTGCCACAGAAAACTCTTCCTCCTCTATTCCACCAGATTTCCGATTTTAGATTCCACAGAAAACTCTTTTGGGAGTGTTTGATTCCTCCTTTTGTGTTTTTATATGCTGACAGCCCTATTAACATTCAGTTGAAGTGGTTTGGTTATTCGATAAAATCACCGAGTGGGCCAGTGGAATGCAAAACTCCATACGACGAAAACACTAGAGTTTTCTGTGGCACCCTATATTTGCACTGCAATACTATGTACCTCCATTTTAAAGCTTCTTTAATTTTAGCCATTTGTTTTGAGTATTTGTTTAATTTTTTATTGAAGGATTTTTGCTCTCCATATACAGTGCTGAGAAAATAAAGAAATTTATGAATTTAAATACGTGGTACTCCTTAGTTCACTAACAAAAGAACTCCAAAAAAAACTTGAGGGGAAAAAAAAATATGAGAGATTATATATAGAAAATAAAATTTAGGGCTTGCACAAGAGCAGAAGTTGCTTAGATATGTTTTTTATATCAATACTCATTTCTCAGTTTCTGAAGATGGGTATTGGGAATTGTACAGCCTCGTTTTGCAAAGACGACACTCGCTATCCCACTTCATAGTGGGCATTCGCCGCTAGCATCGACGGTTGATGTTTGTTAAAGTAGGCATTGACATACAAATATTTGCGCAAATGTTACGAAAAGAGAGAGAACGCAAGCCATTTGTATCGTCGATGGCATTGTTTGTGAGCTTGTGCAAATGTTTGACGAAAATCAAAACATTTTTGCATTTGTGTGTGTATTTTTGTGTGGATGATGAAATTCTCTCATTCTTGTGGAATTTTTGTTGTGAATAGACGCGTGTGACGATTACAACTGCAACTATTTGTGCAAATGTTTGTAACGTTGGTTGGCAACGATACAAATTACAACAACAACTATTTGCGCAAATATTTGTATGGTCAATGCCTACCTTTATATAGCGGACGAAAGTTCTGTCAGGAGGCGGTACAAACGGTGATGACGTTCTTAGTTATAATAAATACAATAATAATAATAATTATAATATCATATTATAGCAGAAGGCCTTAGTAACCAGTGCTATATCTATGAATACTATATCTATGTTATATAGATTTGTTAGTTTTAGTTTTTCATTTTGTAAACATTGCTAATAATAATAATAATAGTTATAATATAATATTGTCGTGGTCGACAAATACGATCTCATTATTCTTTAATTAATATTAATTTTATAATAATAATGTGATAAAAATAATATTCTTCCCCTGTCAATGCATGAAACCTATGTCTTAGAAGAACCTCAGTATTTGATTGGCGTAATAAAAAATCTTCCATTGTGGTTTCTCAATCGATTTTTGGAAGCATCCCGTTCCAAATGGCCCCAGATTTTGCTCCTTCATTAGTCTATCAATTGAAATTTAGACTCTAGAGTCTAGACAGACAACTCTACTTATATTGTAAACCAATTTTTGTGTCAAAAAATTTTAACTAAACAGAGTTCTACACTCAAGTATACTAAGTTCACTTATGGGACTCCAATATGTATCTCTATCACAGACGTATGTATTATATGTTTATATCAAAATATGTAGTATGTAAATGAGATTATTGCAAATTTTTTTTTCTTTTCTTCTGACCAAGACGGAAGTCACCATTCATTGTTAAGTTAAACAATCAATCAATCAATCAATCACTTAACATTATCAATGAATTAATCATATAAATAAAATAAATTTAAATGACAAATCCCTTTAGGTTGGATGAGGTGTCAAATTTCTTCGGATAATTTTTCTTTGCAAAATTTTTAGTCAAATCGACAAAATACACAACTCAGGAAACTCTTATGATTAATTATTCCAATATCATTGAAATTTGATCCAAGTATGAAAAATTAATATTTTATAAAGTCCTCCATAATTTTTTTTTTTTTGCTTTCAAAATTAATAAAAAAAAACCATGAATGGTTAAACTTATTCCGAGTACAACTAAGTATATTATACAACTCTTTAACTAAGAATGATTCTAAGTTCATTGAATAATTCAATAAAATTCTATGCTAAAAATCGTCATAAAATCTATTCTAAGCTATGCTATTATTAGAACTCAAAACTGGAATCGCAAAATTGAAAGCAAAATATTTATTTTCGTCACGGTAGATTAGTTCAAACAATAAGCGAATTTTGCCGAAATGAGGATAAACTACTTTTTGGTGGTAGCGGCGGCGGCACCAATTGATCTAAGATATTATTATTTTCTAATGTTCTAGTCTGACTACCTCAACATTTGTTCTGGAGAAACCGGAATGAAATTCTTTTGTTATATGCAACAGGTGTTGGGCTGCATGAATGAAATTCTAATTTAATTATTTTTATTAAGTGAAAATTTGCATAGAAATTTCATAAATGGACAGTTTTATGTGCATAATATCCAATTTAATTCTAAATTATCACCTAGGAACTAATTATGAGTAGATTATATTGTTTTCGTAGGTGGAAGAAATTTGATTCTAGATTTGTATAAAAGATAAGAAATTGTTCTAGGGAATTCAGTCAAGCCAAACGGTCTGAAATCATTAAACGACATTGCCAAAATGCGTGCCTTCATTGTACTTTGCCTTGTGGCCATGGTCTGTGCCGATAAACTGGGTTACAACTATCGTCCAGTCGAACACTCAGGCTCAGGACTTTCATTTGCACCCGGTTCTGGCTCTGGAGGACTTTTTGGCTCATCATCAAATTCAGCGCCATCATATGCCTCACCAGAAGCAGCTTCTTCATATTCATCGCCCTCGTACTCAGCTCCTTCTGAACTAGAGAAGGAATATTATTCTTTTAGTGCTGATGAAAATGATTTCTATGATCCTGCAGCATCGGAGCAGATTGCCAATAGTGTTAAGAAAGGTCTCCGCGTTGTCTTTATTAAGGGTCCTGAAAACCGCGGCTATGAGGATGCTGCATTGGCTTTAGCGAGGCAGGCTGCTGAGCAACGCACTGCTATCTATGTCCTTAACAGGCAACCTGACATTGGTGATTTGGCTAACAAATTGAATGCTGATCGCAACAACCGCAATAACCATCCTGAAGTACATTTCGTCAAATATCGCACCCCTGAGGATGCTGCCAATGCCCAGCGCCAGATTCAATCTCAGTACGATTCATTGGGTGGTTCCGCTCGATCATACAATGGTGGCATTGCTCCAGCCTTAAATTTTGCTTCCAGTGCTCCTGCACCAGCAGTGCATTCTGCTCAAGGAAACTATGGTGCTGCATCTGTACCCAATACATCCTATCTGCCAGCATCAATCCTTCGTCGTTTGCGCCTGCGTGTTTAATTGCTTTAACAATGTTTACATTAGATTTTGGACTGATCTTCTTTATTTTCTTCCTGTATTTGGCTATTTGAATACCATAAATGACTTAAGATAAAATCAAATACACAAAAAAAAAAAAACCCATAAAACTTTGGAATTCGCTTTTAAATTATAATAAAACTTTAATCAAATACCAGTGACAGGTTTAGTGGTTATTGTTCGTTTTAGTTTCTGCAATTTAATGTTGGATTTTTATTTTCGGTTTTATCGCATTTCCCTTAAAATATTTATGCAAAATAGAATTTTGAGCAACTTTTTGCCAAGTCCATGCGAAAACCGAAACAACAAATCACTTTAAGTTGAGCAAAAACAGCTTTTTGTTTCGTAGGCGGCAAGAAACCGCATTTGGCGTCATAGCTCGCTCTTGATGTTTTGAGTTATTGAAGCGATTGAGAGCGAAACTTTGCATAGAGCATCATTTCGCAAGCTTCATAGATAACTTTGTATAAATAATGGGAAACCGGCGAATAACGAACAGAAACAACTCAAAGTTCCAAGCGGAAGAACAACTGCAAATTCGAAGATGCGCGCTTTTATTGTAAGTGACACGAAAAGGATTATGTGTGGATAACGTCGTGTGTTAATTTAACTTATTTAATCTTGTAGGTTATGTGTTTGGTGGCAGCTGCCTGTGCTGATAAATTGGGCTACAACTATCAGCCTGTTGGACACTCCGATGCTGGACTTTCCTTTGCGCCCGGCAGCGGTGTTGGTGGTAGCTTGAGCGGTGCCACTCTTGGTGGATCTCTTGGTGGATCTCTTGGTGGTCTGAGCGGCGGTTCCCTGAGCGGTGGTCTAGGAGGTATTGGTGGTGGCTTCGATGGTGGCTTAGCTGGACTTGGTGGTTCTTTAGGTGGTCTAAGCGGTGGCTCTCTTGGAGGATTCGGTGGTGGTTTGAGCGGTGGCTCCCTTGGCGGTTTGGGTGGTGGTTTGAGCGGTGGCTCTCTCGGTGGTTTGGGTGGTGGTTTGAGCGGCGGCTCCCTTGGTGCTCCAGTCTCATACCAAGCACCAGCTCCACAAGGAGAATTGGAAAAGGAATTCTACACTTTCTCTGCCAACGATGCTGAATTCGATCAACCACAAGATTTGGAACGCGTTGCCAACTCCGTCAACAAGGGTCTCCGTGTCATCTTCATCAAGGGCCCTGAAAACAATGGCATTGAGAATGCTGCCCTCGCTTTGGCCAAAGAGTCTGCTCAACAACAAACTGCCATCTATGTCCTCAACAAACAAGCCGATATCGGTGATTTGGCCAACAAACTCAACTCTCTCGGGAGCAACAGAAACAGCAAACCCGAAGTACATTTCGTCAAATACCGCACTCCAGAAGATGCCGCCAATGCTCAACAACAAATCCAATCGCAATACGATTCTTTGGGTGGTTCTTCTCACTCTCATAACGGTGGTGTTGCACCTGTCTTGAACTTTGCATCTCAAGCTCCAGTTGCTCAAGTTCAGGCACAGGCTCCAGGCAGCGCTTACTTGCCATCTTCGATCTTCCGCAACCGTGCCTAAACAATATTGTTATAGGTACAAAACCAATACTGGTTGGAACTATGACTGATTGTTGTTCTAATTGTTGATTATTAAATAAAAAAAAACGAAATAAAATATAAAAAAAAAAATACGAAAACCCAAATCCGAATCTTTGATATTTTATAATATTTAGGAGAATAATAACACTTCATATTCACCAAGACACTTCTTGCTAAGTTCATACTTCATATCATAATAAAATAAGATATTTAATCAGATATATAATTTTGTATTTGTTTTTAAGAAAGAAATCTGATGTTTTGGTAAATTATTGTCCACCCTTTTTATATACATGTATTGTAATTGTTCAGAAGAAATAAAGGAAATAAATAGACAATGAACATTAAAAAGGGACACATCGTCATCAACAATGAATATTCTTCAGAATCTTCACCAATTTACTAAGACGAAATTGAACCATAAGCTTGTCACGTTTATATTATGCTATTATATATTCAAAACTACTTACTTTCTGAAGCACCTTTTTGGTTAAGCAAAATTTCGTATTAGCTTATCCCAAAATTTATTCAAATATCAAGTCATTAACAACTGCATCGAAATGAAGATTGTGGTCAAATATGCAGACGTTAGGTATAAAAATGAAAATCTTATTTGTACAAAACAAGAAAAGGACAAGATTTTTATCACTAAAGCTTATGATAGCGGAACAATCAAGAATTAATAAAGATATAAAAAAGGATATATTTTATATATTAAATTTATTTATTTTTAGTTATATAATGCTGACAATGAGTTAAAACTAAAAGTTAACATTAATTTGAGGTAGCCATGGCTGCCAGGGCCTTAAGCTAGTGAGTGTTAGTTAGTACAACGTGGTAGATATAATATTTAACATACTTAGTACTAGTTTTGCTTATTATACAAATTGTTTTAGTTTCACTGTAATAGATTCTTATAAAAAGGAAGAGATTTAGATTAAGAATAATTGTTCTTATTATGATATCTTAAATTTTACTGTACAAGTTTGTTTTTTTAAGGAACTCTAGGATAAGTTTAATGTTGTTAAAGGACAGATTTGCAATGAGAAGGATGGGATCTAGGTTGGTGAATGCCGTGAGTCTGAGGTGGGATAGAGAAGAGCAGGATGTCAAGATGTGTGGAATGTCGATACGTCCGTTATTGCGTAAGGGACACATGTTGCTAAGATTTTTGTCAATGAGATGAATGTTAGTAAGGTTTGTGTGGCCAAGACGTATCCTATTGAATTTCATCTGGTCAAGTCTAGAGAGTTGTTGGAGATTTGAAGTATTCCAAGAAGGGACGAAAGAGTTACTGAAGGAACAAATATGCTTATACCAAGTGGAGGTGTGTTGTAACATAATTAGATGGTTCTGTGTTTTGTGTTTTTGAAGTGTTTGGATAATATCTCTGATATTATAATTAGGTGTAAAAATCAGTGGTAATTTTGTAGAGAGTTGGGCTAATGAGTCGGCTTTTTCATTGTCAGAATGGCTAGGAACCCAGATAATTTTTAGTTTGGGAAATTTTGAATCAAGTAGGACTCTTATTGTTGTCGCGTAGAAATTGGAGTTGTTGAAAATGCGTATAGCAGTTATGGCTGAAAGGGAGTCAGAGCAAATAGCATACCTACCTGGTTTTTGTAAACAAATTATTTAATTATTTATTTGGCTGTTATTTGGGATGGTAAAATAAATCTGATTTATGATAAGGTTAACTTTTTAGATGTATTTAAGTATAGCTGTAACAAATGCAACACATTTTCGGAGGTGTCACTGTACTGGAATGGGTACAACTTGTTTACTTTACTTTAATTAAAGCAAAATGAAATAAAACTTTATCCGAGAATAAATAACCAACATGTTGAGACGAATGTTAAGCGTAAATTGCAATTTTGTAATCAATCAAATACTCTTTTAAGCACTATTAATTCGCATTTCTACCATTTTTCCCATATGAATTTATCAAACTGTTTTTAAACACTTATTTGATATATACTTATATGCCTGTTGGAAAGATTGTGACTTCTTTTTTTTTTTTTCAAATAACTCAATAATTGTGTAAATTATGTCAAGCAAAAAGTGTCCATTCAATGGAGACACAATTGCATAACGTGCTTCAAAGATTACAACCCACTATTTGCATACTTTATCCACAATTGTGATGTACATTGAATCAATGAGTTCGGTTAGATATCTTTCTGCAACATTGTGAGACAGTATCGGGAAGCATATGAGTCATGAGTTGACTAGATAATGTAAAGAGCCATTATACCGAACTTTAATTTGAATTTTAAATACAATAAAATTTCAAATTCAAAAGTAAAGGGACCAAGTCAAAATACAATTCAGACAATTATATTGGCTTCTCTCAAAAAATTCAACCTTATCAACTGACAACAAACTATTAATATATAAGACCATTATCAAAACCATTTGGACTTATGGAATTCAGCTATGGGGCACAGCAAAGTCAACAAACATGTCACTTTTACAAAGACAACAATCAAAAATATTAAGAATTTTAATCAATGCTAAATGGTAAGTATATCCGAAATGACGACATTCATCGTGACTTAAGAATACCACCAGTGAATGAAGTAATAAAACAAATGAGCAGAAAACACCAATTAAAACTAGCAAACCATGTAAACAACGATATAAGTAATCTTACGATTGACGAACTCACAAGAACCAGACGGCTTAAAAGGACAAGGCTAGTAGATCTAGCACTATAAAGTATTTAATAAACAAATTTCTAATTTAAATTAAATTATTGTCAACCCTTTCAGAAACATGTATAAAGTGTCTAATATTAATAGATAAAAAATTCATGTCAGCAAAAAGTGTGGGACAGCTTTACTTTATAGATGGCACTGTAAATGCAGAAAAGTACAAGTCTTTCTTAGAAAAGAACCTCATTCCATGAATACCGAAGCTTTCTGACTGTGGGGAATATACCTTCCAACTCGAAGGTGGTCCACACACCGCAAAATCAACCAAAGAATGGAATTGATGTCCTAGACTGGCCATCATCAAGCCCAGACTTGAATCCAATAGAAAACTTGTGGGGAATCATGAAAAGAAAGCTGAGAAATGATACTCAGCGTACTCTGGCTGTATTAAAGTCAAAAATTCAGGAAATTTAGGACTCCATAACTCGAAAAGATTGCCTAAATAAAATAAATACTATGGAAAAACGAGTTAAAGCCGTTATTAAAAATAAGGGTGATGTTACTCAGTTTTAATTTAAAGATATCGTTACAGTGCCAATTAATAAAGGTAAAAAATAATACATGTATTATTAAAGTCGTTTGGTTTAAATATATATTGTCAGTTTTATTGATATGAAATGTGCGGATGTTTTGATATCAAATTAAAGGTAATTAAATAACCTTTCCAAAAAGTACAAATTTGTGTGTTCAATTATTGCTTGGACATAAATAGAAGCCATTGAAACTTGAACTATTAAAAAAAAACATTAGGGCTCGTACTACAATGCATGATGAAATATCTAAGGCGTTTAGATTGTTAAGATTGTACATAAGACGCATAAACACATATACACACTAGCACTATAATATTGCATGATGCATGACCGTGTGCGGTCCCTATAAGGCTAGAGCCACGCATTGAGCGACGTTGGTCTGCATTTCAATTGGTCTGACAGAGCGATGCATAAAAATTGTAACCAATTTAATTGCTGAAGTCGCTCAGTTGCTAATAACTCAATGCACCCTACCCTAAGGTCCTTATAAAATTGTAACAAAAATCAAAGAATATTCACTAATAAATTTTGACTTCTTGAAACACTATTTAATTATATAATGACATATACTTACATATTTCAAGGTCATTCATTATTTATCGATTTTTTTTTTGCGACAAACTTGATATTTTTTTTCTTTCAAATATGAGGTAAACCTTTACAGTCCCAAAAACAATATACTATATACAAGTTAACATCCTAAAATCTGCACTTGAGTAGCGGTACTGCCTGAGCATTAAAAAACAAGCGGTACTGCAGTAGCGTTTGAAAACAAGCGGTACCTCGACAGCGCAGTCGTTGCTGCTATTGCTTTATATTGTTTAGTAGAACAGGTAAAATCTTTAGTCTGAACTGAATGCTGAAGGAAGCACAACGTGCTCAGGCTTCCTTCTCATTTTGTTCAATATTTTGTAATTTATTACAAACAAATGGAATGGAAATATATAATTAGTCTTCGTTCCAGATACATTTATGTATCAACTAATATTTAAAAATAATAAGGATTATCAACTACTTCAGACAGTTATTCATAAAAATTTTGTGTTATTGGGTTTAAGATTACATCTTTTTTGCTTTTGCTCTTGTGGTACTATATATGTGGCCAGTGCAGATTGCAGATTTGTATCCGAAATTCCGAGAAACATTTGATTTTGGTACAATATATTTGGCTGGTTCAGATTCTCATAACATTATATCTCTTGAATTGACGATATTACTTTGCGCTACTTGATCCTTTTTTAAACATAATCTCTTGACGATATAGCCATGTAGATGTTGTTATGTTTTTAACTGTGTCTTCTATTGCGATGATTTTGAACCATATTTTTACGTTTTTCGGTAAGTCCCAATGATGGAGCAAAATCCCTTCATGGATTAGCTTTCAGGTGATTACTTTTTTGAAATTCACTTTCTTTTCACCAAAAATTGCAGTCTGAAAGCGGTTTTTGTATTGTTTGTTTTTCTTGTTGTTGTTGTTTTTATTCATTGTACAACACTGTTGGATTATTCCAGGACGCAATATCTGCGAGAAGGTGTTTAATTGCACTGCTTAACATTTTTATTTTTAATATTTATTTTGAAGTTTCTTTTTCTCCTAATCATTTTATAAATATAAAATTTTGCATTAAGAAGTTAAGTTTATTTGCTATATAAATCGTTGATCCTACTAGTCCCCAACCTATTAGGTTATTTAGATAACCACGCCTTCTTGGCGCATCTAACAAAACAAAAAAACAATACACATGTATGTTGAGATCTTGAGCATTGAACGTTGTATCATAAAATGTATGTTCAAATTCCGAGAAACAAAAGTTTGAAATAACGGAAGGAACATAGCGTCATCAATTCACCACTTTAAGCTCAATAAAAAAAAATATACCAGCTAAGCATATAAATAAACATATTGCATCCTTCCGGGTATTACAAGATTGCCAATAATTACAGAAAAAAAACTAAATCGCATATCTTTTTTGTGAAGCTTATAAAAATAGCAATAATCAGTCACTGTTTAGCTACTATATCAACGGTACAGAGGAAGGAAAGAAGATCGGCACGTCTAGCAAAAATTCTTAAAATTTCCATCTTCAATTGAGTACTGAAAAAATATTTAAAAATAATGAAAGTCCTGCAATAAAACACTTCTCTCAGAGATAGCGTCCTGGAGTAGAATAACGATAACCGCAGCAACAGTAACAGTAGAAAAAACGCTTTTGGACAGCGTTATATAGTGAACAGTTATTCAGACTAGAAAGCGAGTTTGAAAAAGTACATTTTAAGCAACGATGGGACTTTGCCATAGCTTTGGGAATTGACGAAAGACACTTTCAAATCTGGTATCAAAATCACCGCATGAAGTTGAAGACACAATTAAAAACATAATAACATGTACATGGCGATATCGTCATGAGCTTATATTAACAAGGGGATCAATCATCACACAATAATATCGTCACCACAAGACGAATGGTAAACTAAAAGATATGATATGATAAATGTGTCCATCCATAATACTCTCTATGATTTAGATATTCTATAGGAATGTCGGAAACTTGCACTCTGCAGAAAATAAAATCGCTGCTTTGAAGGAATCTGAACTGGCCACATGAACAAAGGATATAATCTAAAACCCGCGTCACATGTTTCCATCAATAATACAATATTTTTTTTAATAAATGTCACAATTAGTTAATAATCCTATTTTATTTTTTAATATAAGTCGATGAACAAAGATAATTATAAAATATATGTAAACATCATACGTGTAATAAATTACAAAATATTGAACAAAATTATCTCATTTTATTTGTTTTTATTTATTTAAATTAATTATAATATATTTTAGATATTATATCTTCAAATCTAAGCAATTAATACTTTGAAAATGGGGGTATTGGTCCAAAAGGTGCATCGTAAATACCTTCGTACGACGGTATATGTGACCGGGGTGTAAATAAATGTGGGTGATGGCACTGTGAACAATACGAAGACAAGTGAAGATTATAAATTTACTATAGTTGGGTCTCACAAGGTGTGTGTTGAAAAATGTGTACCGGTTTTGATAAGATACTTGGCCAAAATTCAAATTATCTAGATACATTCCAGGATGTATGTGATTGTCCGGCACATATCTTTCTCATTAATAATGGTAATAGAAGTGGAATGTTCTACATGGAATGAAAAGTCCCTGGCCTGACAAAGAAAAAGTCAATTTTTAAAGTGGAATTTTTTTTTATTCTGCGGTATAGACTCCATCAAGAGCGATTCACTTGACCGGTCCTCCAACATTTTAATGCTCTTTGAAAAAAAAGATTTGTCAAGGCCTTCAAAATAGGCCTCCGTTTCTGCAATGACCTCAGCATTCGACAAAAATTTCTTTCCCTTGAGAAATCTTTTCAGGTTTGCAAATAGAAAATAGTCGCTGGGGGCCAGGTCTGGAGAGTACGGGGGGTGGCGAACCAATTCGAAAAGCAAATCATTCAATTTGACCGTTGCTTTCATGCATGAATTTGAACACTGATGAATGGGTTGTCATGAAATTTGGTATAAGGCCATCTAAAGGCATGCTCTCAACGAAAATATACACGATTCGATACACGTTGCGACATCTCTGTGCGAGGCCCGGGACTTTTCATTCTACTTATTTAGTTGCAGTGGAATTGCGGTCGGCTATTAATGCATCAGTTGTAGAGAGGCTGTCAGTTCACTATTTCTTTGCACAATTTCAACCGCTTTAAGTATGGCCACTGCAGTATACCTGAACCCATCCAGCAGCTAATATTCGAATTTCTTGAATAATACAAGCTAAATCTGTAATTTATCCAGCTGTATACAACCATGTCCAGTTTTCAAATTTAAATCTGGGTTTCTCCTCGATTAGCAGCTTCCGGAATGAAAGATATATATTATCATGTGACTCATATAAAAAGATTCTTAAAGTAAAATCAGTTCAAAAGTTGTCAATGCTTTGAGTATCCCTTGTTGCACCGTAGTGTTGTTGGTTCTTTCCAGATAAATCGTGCTAAGCAGCATCGAACTTAATTGTTTACCGTCCAATCTTCCAACTAACAAGCATATGAAGTTTCGTCAGCATTTAGAAATATTGGGCATTCACCGACATAATTTTTCACTAGACCAAAAAGGTAAGATACTCGTGCTATCTATACACAATAAAGTATACCATTAGAGAAAAAGAGTAAGACGAGAACGAGTGATTTATCACAATACATTTTGCACTTTTGTTGTGGAGTGTTTCGCTCTTCCGCATTACCCAAAGAACAAAATTACACAATTTGCTGTTGGGCATGCAAAAATTTAAAATAAGAAGAACAGATTCTCACTCTTTGTGAGCGAACGTAGCAGATAAGTAATTTTGAATAACGAAAAAAATCTCTTTCGTTTCAAACAACAATTGTTCATAGAGAAACATAAAAACTGCCAAAAAATTTGATTTTATATTTTCAAAAACTGAAAAAAAAATGATGTTCTCTCGAAAATGGGCCCAATATTGTTAAAAAAAATTGTTCTTGTTGGGATTGTTAATGTATACTTTTGTAGGACTCTGATGCAAACTAATATTGGAAAATTTATACAAAAATATATTAAAAAAAGAATAAAAGCAAATAGATTCATTCAAATGAATTCAAAATACCCCAATAAGTTCGTTCAAGATCGCTTACATACCTTATCATATTCCCCCTAAATAACTGAAATATTCCAAGATTTAACTCTTCATTAAATACTTAGTTTATGATTGTATGATATGATCATGACAAATTACAAATTAAACTAATTTTGATAAAAATCTCTAAAATTAAATTATTGTAATTTGAAATTTGTACTTCTCCAATAAGAATGAGAACAATATTGTGTACTATCCATATGTCTTAGCACTAATGAATCTCATTATAGATTTCATGGTCCAAATTAAGCGTAAACGCTTTTGTATAATAAATTAAAGCGGAAAATTTTGCCACCTGCACTAACACTGAATAAATAATACCAAGTATTAAACCAAATGCACGACATTTCTTGAAGTTAAGTTGAGTTGAGAAGCATGTAAGTCGACCTTTTTAGCTTACAAAAATATGCAGCGTTTATTTCATTTTTGTTTTAATAAAATATTTAAATGACGTAAAACAATCGCATTGAATTAAATCAAAAATTCCGAAGCGAAAAGCCCTACAAAATACCAACATTGACGATTTTTGTAGGCGGCAAAAATCATTTAGCTTCAAAGCAATATTTCTTCGGCGACGCGCCGCCAGCCAAAAGACCATGAAGACAGTTTTGTATAAATAATAAAGCCACACGTTGCAATCGACAGAAACCCAACATATTCCGAAGTGAGATAATCACAGTAGCTCAAAATACAAAAAAAAAACCACCAAAAAACCAAAATGCGTGCTTTCATTGTAAGTCAATTTGCAAAATCAAGGAATTACAAGGATTAAAACTAATATACACATAAATATTTTATGTTTTCAGGTTATGTGTTTGTTGGCTGTTGCCGCTGCCGACCAATTGGGCTACAACTACCAACCCGTTGCACACTCTGAATCTCTGAGTGCTCCAATTGCTGCCAGTGCTCCAGTCTCATACCAAGCACCAGCCCCACAAGCTGAATTAGAAAAGGAATTCTATACCTTCTCTGCCAACGATGCTGATTTCGATGAGCCACAAGACTTGAGCCGTGCTGCTGGTTCAATCAACAAGGGACTCCGTGTCATCTTCATCAAGGGCCCTGAAAACCGTGGTCTTGAAAACGCTGCCCTCGCTCTTGCCAAACAAGCTGGTGAACAACAAACTGCCATCTATGTGCTCAACAAGCAAGCCGATATCGGTGATTTGGCCAACAAACTCAATTCTCTCGGTTCCAACAAGAACAGCAAACCAGAAGTACACTTCGTTAAGTACCGTACCCCTGAGGATGCTGCCAATGCTCAACAACAAATCCAATCGCAATATGATGCTTTGGGTGGTTCTTCTCACTCTCACAATGGTGGTGTTGCTCCAGTCTTGAACTTTGCTTCTCAGGCTCCAGTCCGTCAAGTTCAGGCTCAAGCTCCAGGCAATGCTTACTTGCCCACCAACATCTTCCGCCGCCGTCTTTAATTTGGAATATCAAGATTACATAAACTAAATGAGTTCATTTAGTTTGGTTAAATCTTTTGTTATTGTTGACTATTGAATAATGAATTAGAAATAAAAAGAAAAAACATATAATCTTTTAAATCAATTTGCTAGTATATCTTTTATCTCATGAGTACACTGAAAAAAAAGAAACTATTATCATTTCAATAGATGTGGTTTGTTTTAAAAAAGAAAATCAATTGAATGCAAAAGTATGACAAAGTTGATAGAGGAGCAAAAACAATTTATTCAATCTGCAGATTAGTTCAAAATGGAATCACCATTGTTTGTTATGACATAACCCTCCTCTAGGTCGAAAACTATGGCCTTATAAATTATAATTTGATGGCACATTACTTAACTTCTTTTATAAAATGTTTTATACTCATATGATGTGTTGTGAAGAATGCCTTTCGGATATTGTATTTTTCAGTGTATTTTCTATAGTATTTTTAGGTCAAAACTTGTTGTAAAATATACACATACAATATAAACTTTTATAAGTTACAAATTTATCCATGACAATAAAATACGATATCACTGGTCATGGTTTTTAAGTTTACATTTTATTCTCATTTAAATTTATATAATTAATTGATTTTTAATAGAATCGACAGATTGATGTTTACACAACAAAATCATTTCAATTAAGCCATTGGGTTGATCGAGTCGATCAATGCCATGCCATATCATACCATCCATAGTATTAGGCACAACATACCATCATAGTACTGCGTCATACTAGTATAAGTTTTGGATTTTTAATACAATAAAATATTATATTATGAATACAAAAAAAATGAAAAAAATTGCATAAATTCCAAATTAATTTCTTCATGATGGCCTTGGGCAAGGTCATACAACTGCGTCATTTGCCGTTAAACGACCCACTTTCGCCCAGGTATTTGTACCATTAATTAACCTATGGAATTTCAAGTGCAATAGGAAACCAGATTTAGATCTACATACTTGTCTTGTAGTATAAACATCTGTTGGTAATCTTTAGATCTGCAAAACAAGATCTGATCATTATTAATTAAGTAATGATGTTTATAGTTTTTTTTTTTTTTTCTTTTGTGTTGTGATCATTAAACTACAACAACATATTCTGAATATTCAAACAGAAGGAGAAATAACATTATGCATAAGCAAATTTCATGAATTAATTATCAAACATTATGGATGAATCACAAACGACCGGAACCGAGTGCCGGGCAGTGTTAGTAGTGGGGCAGCAACTCGTTTCATAAAACTACCGAAAATGCGCGCAAAGTGTTAAGAGCGAATGTGATGTTAACGGATTAACAACATTCCTCAATGGTACAAAGTTTCGTTTGATATTGATTTCGAACTCTGAAGATTGAACAAACTAGAAACAATTTAACGCTCATCATTAGCGGAAGACTGCGAATTCGAAAAACAGGTAGAAGTGATGCCCGCAGTTGAAGTCTATGTATAAAAGCTTTGATAACAAAGTATTTGGCATCATTCTATTAAGAACTCTTAGAGGCAACTGTAAACAGCAGTGTAACTAAGTGAAGATGCGCGCATTTATCGTTTTGTGTTTAGTGTCGATTGCCTGTGCCGATAAACTGGGCTATAACTACAGACCTGTTGGTCACTCTAGTTCTGGTTTGTCTTTTGCACCAGGCAGTGTAGGTGGTAGTGCCAGTCTTTCCGGTCCAGTAAGCTACAATGCCCCAGCACCCGCTGCCCATTACGAAAAAGAATTCTACTCATTTAGCGCTCCCGAAGATGCTTTCGATGATGCTGATGCAGCACGTAAAATTGCCGGTGCCGTAAAGAAGAGCGTTCGCGTTATCTTCATTAAAGCACCCGAGAACCGTGGCTATGAGAATGCTGTCCTCGCACTCGCCAAACAAGCTGCTCAACAACAGACCGCCATTTATCTGCTACACAAAGTACCCGATGTCAGTGATTTGGCCAATAAATTCAATGCCATCCGCAACAACAACAACCAAAAGCCAGAGGTTCACTTTGTTAAATACCGCACTCCTGAGGATGCTGCCAATGCTCAACGCCAAATTCAATCGCAATATGACTCTTTGGGAGGTTCTTCACATTCTCACAATGGCGGTGTTGCTCCTGTACTCAACTTTGCCTCTCAAGCTCCAGTAGCTCCAGCACCACAACCCCAAGCGCCACAAAGCGCCTACTTGCCATCATCAATTCTACGCAGTCTGCGTCGTCGTATTTAATTCGTATTAATGGAGAAAAATTATTTTCCGAGGCTATGTTACAGAGAATATATTACTGTTAAATGTTAAAGATTTCATTCACACTTAAATAAAATAATTCGTTTCGAAAATTAAAGTTACTATAATCTCTTTTTCTTTAGGGGTTTAATTGATTAAGAAGTTTGCAGATAAAAAAGATTTCTTGGCTTATGATGTGATCCAGAATAATTCACAAATAAGTCATTACAAATTTGATGTGATCCAAGTAAGTGTGAAACTCAAGAACGAGGATTATTCAATAAGTAACGAGACTAATCGGCTCAGAAATGGGTACTTTCAACAATACAAAAGTTTCAGTGCATCAAGTTTGTATTCTTGTACTTTGTTTCTCATCAGCATAACCTCAAATGTATTCAGTTAACAATGACAAGTTCGAACGAGCATTGAACCTCGGAAGAACAAAGCGCTGTGATTAGATAATGATAATGTGAAAGATAATGAAATCCACAAAAGAATGTTGAGGGAATAATTGTTTAAAAATTTCCAAAAGGGTAGAACAGTTTAAAAGCGGCCTTGTAAGTATATGTGACGAGCAACGAAGTGGACAACCGGTTGAAATAGCAGCTTCCTTCATCCAACTCTTGACTAAAGGTATGATTTTGCTTCCATGACAACTCGAGCCCTCACTCGGCACATTTAACTCAATAAACACTTCACCAACTGGGGGAAAGATTGTTCCACATACCCCCTACAGCCTCGATCTCGACCCATCAGACTTCCATATGTGCGGACCCCTTAAAGATGCTCAATGTGGGAGACATTTACGATCCAATGAAGAAGTTAAAAATCGGGTGCAAAAGCTGCTTCGAGATCAACACAAAACGTTGTATGCCAGCGGTATTCAGAAATTAGAAGAATGATGGGACAAGTGTATAACTGTTGCCTTGGACTGTGTTAAAAAGTAGTGTAAGTTTTGTATTAATTAAATAAATCGTTTTTAAACTACAGACTTATTGAATGACACTCGTATATACTTTGCGTAACCTATTTCAAAATTTCAGTATGCAGGAACTAATAAATCATTTTATTTGAATAATCAAAGTAGTTAACAAGTTTAGACATTCTATAGTTCTTTTGGCTTTTGATAGTTTTGATATAGACAAGTATATGGGGACCTTTGCAGTCAAGAACTTCCGAGTATTGAGCAAAATCAATTTCGAAAACTATTTAAGTGAGGATGAACTCATAGAATCATTTTCTTTGGGGAAGTGAAATTGGCATGTGAAATTTTGACAAGGATTTGATCAAGTTAAGAAGACATAGATAATTGTTATCTATTTCCAAACAATAACTTCGAAACTTAAGATGTTTAAGCAGGATTATTATGGTCAACCTATAAAGGAAGTAGAACTAAGATTTCAGCTTGAAGGCTTCTCATGATAAGAAAAGTTTTGTAAATCGTAACAATCATTGTTTTGTAGCTTTGCTTTCTTAATCAAAATGCACACTCGATTTTTGCGGGATCATCATCATCATTTGTTGATACTATAGTACCTAAGAAACAAATTCTCCTACACATTTGCTAAATGAAAAAACTCTAAATGATTATTCACATTATTATCTCAGTGATTCTGTGATGATGATGATTGGTCATTATTAGTGATTAGTGATAGAGTAAAAAGACCAAATTGAATAATTGGAATTTATAAGGGACGTGCGTTTATTTAATCATTAATCAACAAAACTATAACAATCAGTCAAAGATCGCGGGCATTCCAAATCGTTCATATCTGATTTTTCAATGAAAATCTAGACACGACGGAAGATACTGGTTGGCAAGTAAGCGCTTCCTGGAGCCTGAGCCTGGACTTGACGGACTGGAGCTTGAGATGCGAAGTTCAAGACTGGAGCAACACCACCATCGTGAGACTGAGAAGAACCACCCAAAGAATCGTATTGAGATTGGATTTGACGTTGAGCATTGGCGGCATCTTCTTGAGTGCGGTATTTGACAAAGTGTACTTCGGGTTTGCTGTTTCTGTTGCTACCGAGAGAGTTGAGTTTGTTGGCCAAATCACCAATATCGGCTTGCTTGTTGAGGACATAGATGGCAGTTTGTTGTTCACCAGCTTGTTTGGCAAGAGCGAGGGCAGCGTTTTCAAGACCACGGTTTTCAGGGCCCTTGATGAAGATGACACGGAGTCCCTTGCTGATTGAACCAGCAACACGGCTCAAGTCTTGTGGTTCATCGAATTCAGCATCGTTGGCAGAGAATGTGTAGAATTCCTTTTCCAATTCAGCTTGTGGAGCTGGTCCTTGGTATGAAACTGGAGCACCGAGGGAGCCGCCGCTCAAACCACCACCCAAACCTCCAAGAGAGCCACCGCTCAAACCACCACCCAGACCGCCGAGAGAGCCACCGCTCAAACCACCACCCAAACCGCCAAGGGAGCCGCCGCTTAGACCACCACCCAAGCTGCCGAGAGAGCCACTGCTCAAACCGCCATCACCCAAACCACCCAATCCACCGAGGGATCCACCGCTCAGGCCACCAAGGGAAGCACCGCTCAAGCTACCACCAACGCCGCTACCGGGCGCGAAGGAGAGTCCAGAGTCGGAGTGTCCGACAGGCTGATAGTTGTAGCCCAATTTATCGGCACAGGCAACTGCCACCAAACACATAACCTACAAAATAAAAATAAAGAAATTCCATTTGTCACGTATATCCTTTTATTATCCTTATGTTAGCTTTGGGACTTACGATGAATGCACGCATTTTGAGTTTCTTTGACTTCAGTAGTTGAATTGTTTCTGTCTTTCGCAATAAAATCTATCAATATTTATACCAAACTTCATTTCGAATGTATGTCAAAACGTGCAAACGAACTCAAGTTCATTGAGTTCCAAACCTTACGATGATGCGGATATATGATTTGTGCTCTTATGTTAGTGTTAGAGTTAGATGTGTTGTTTTGTATCGATTTCAGCAATATCTGCTTAATTTAATTTTCGTCATATTCAAATAAATAAATAAAAAAAAAATGCTATCCACCTTCAAACGACAATAAAACAATAAACTAACAACCAACCACCAACTGGCGATGTAGTATGTTTAATCTCCTCGTTGTCTTCATGTATTGCTATTCTTTTAAATGATGGTTATGCAAATCTTGCATGTAGACGAGAGATGAACTCATGTTGTGCTATTCACGGCAAACCGATTTATTTGTTCTTTAGATACAAAATGTTTACTTCCTGCACACCGCAACCAGCGTCTTGGTCTTGTCTTATCAATAGAATCTCTTCCGGTTCTTTTATGATTAAAATTTGATCTTGTCAAGTCATAAAAATGTCTACTTCAAATTCAAATTATTTTACAACGATTTTTAACTTTGTTTTATTATCACTTCTTCTATCGTTGATTTCATATCTTTGTGTGTTTTTGTCCGAGTTTTAACCAACATCCATTGGGTCCAAATGATGAATAAATGTATTGTATAAATAAATAAAAGCGATACGCATTTACAACATTTTGGTTACGCATCTTTAATGAAGGAATTCCCAGTATTAATTTTATGTCAAGTGAATTTATTTTGATTAAAAATGATTTATGCTTTTATTGCGAAAATTAACAAAATTGTAAATTTGTCAACGATAAACAACCAAGCGAAGTTTGTTCAAAAGATGCGCCTAAAAGTCAACTTGACTAAGAAATATTCAAATTAATCTCGTGTTCGAGCTCATTTGACTAACAGTCACGCTTGTCATTAACATCGGTGGTCAGTTACCATACAGATTTCATGCTTGAATGCTAAGAAATTGCAAAAAATTTGATGACTGATTTTATGGTTATATGGTTATTGTATCTTTATAACCATTACACCCTTGAATTTTCACACAGTTGACACTACCTGAATTTAGATACGGAGATAAGTACACGGTATTATCATCATCGTCATTATCATCATCACTCAGTTTAAGTAACCAGGTATGAGTATATATTGCTTTTTTATAATTTAATCGGATTAATGGAATTGCTTGCTGCCATTGCTATTATCACGTTTTTCATCAATCTTTTTTGCTGCCAATAATTCCGATTATTACGGATTATGCAAGCAAGACAAGACACAAAATACAATAAATATTATATGTTTTATTCAAATGCTTCATTAAAAGAACATTCATTGATTTCTTATACTCGTACCATTATCATTATTTTGATGATGCCGTCGCCTTATATAATATAATACAATATTATATTGTATGGCATACTGAGAAGACACTTTAAATGGAAAAAACAATAGCTTGATAAACAAGCAAACTAAGTGCAAAAACAATTTTATTTAATTTGTTTTTATATTTATAAAAATTATGTAAATCTTTTTTTTTTTTTCTTTTTTTTTTAAGCCTATTTAGAATGCAGAAATAGGGGTCTCTTTTTACCAAATAATAACAATAATTCTTAAGCTCTTTAAAATTACATAACTCAGTATATGCTTAATTACATTTACCATAACTTTATTGAAGTTTTAAAGAAGATTATTATTATTTGTAATAAAATGTTTATAGTTTTAAGCTTCTCTACACATTATATTTTATGTAAATGCAATCGCATTCTTCTTTATTAAGTTATGCATCTTTTAAATGAAAAGCTTAAAAATTTTTAGAATACAATAACCAAATTGATGAATACGAAGTTCAAAATACGTGCAACCCGTTGGAATCGCACCTGAGGGGGACTCGCAAAAAAAATGTAACTCTTCTTCAATAGCCAAAAAATTTTCCAGCTATGTGCTCTTTTCAAAGTCAAGTTGATATCTTGTAAAAACTAAATTAAAATTAAATTAAAATTAAAATCTGTCTCAAACACGATGGGAGAGTACAATCGGAACAGTAAAAGCGATATTTTTAAAATTTGATTATGTTATCGAATGCGTTAATGACTTGAAAAATAAAACTGGCGAAGTGAACTTGATAAAAGCGTTACAGAATCTCGATTGTTTGTAGAAAAAAAATAGTAACGAAATTGGGTACCAATGAGCAGTAAAGAAAAAACGAATGTTCGGTTATGAACACATTGATGAATCTATACAATCTGATGAAATGCAGTATAGAGCATAGATGGACAGTGAAGCAGGATAATTAAGTTAGGGTAGCTTATTGTAAAAATGAGCAAACGTTTCATGAAAGACAGAATCGTTATATTTATCGCTCTCATGGATAACATTGTTGTTTTCACTTGAGAGCGATAGAGACAACGAATCTTTCTTTCATTAAACGTTTGCTTATTATTACAATAAACTTCGCGAACTTAATTATCCTGCTTCACTGCCCATCTTTGGTATAGAGTTAATTTTTTATAATAGTTGACACCGAACATCGATTCAAAACACCCAACAAATATTATAAACAATTTGGTTTTATTTATGACTAGCTCCAAAAAAAATGTAAATAGTTTATGTTACAATTTTGTGAGCGAACACAATTTCTTGAGGGAATTGTCCACTCTTTGTGCGGTATTATACTTATGTGCGTGCAGACAGAATTCTCTCATGAATTTTTTTTTTCATGGTAAAGTGAAGTGCGCGGGTGGGTGAGTCGTTGTGCACGATGAAGACTTTTTACCAAATGCTTGGATCGTGCTCTGCCGATATTTTTCGTTGTTTTCTTTTGCGTCTTACATGTTTATTCATAATTTTTTTTGGCTTGCGTAGAGTGAGGATACATGCAAATGCATGCGAAATGTGCAATATTTTGCTTGTCTGCATGCACATAAATGTAATAGCTAGCTATCGAGCACAAAGAAGAACCGACGATCAGCTGCGTTGCTCTACACACCAATGTAAAACGGGTCTTTGTAGATAATGGACTTTGGCAATACTCTTGTGCGTACACACACATACATCTTAAATTATGTCTGCTTTGCAAAAGCAATCAAAGCACGAATAACGAAACACACAGTCTCTCTCTTCGGTCGATCTCAGTGACCAACATATAGAAAAAGAAGATAACGAAGAGAGCAATATTCGTGTGCGTACTCAGAAAGGAAAAATACAACAAAAACAACACAAAATTTAAAAAGAAGCACAGCATAAAAACGTACAAACGTTTATGTACTTGGCTGTGGAAAAAATTTAAAAATTTTAATCCTAAAAAAACTATATTAAAACGTTTAATAAATCAAAAAAGTAAGTATCCTATGACATTAAGTATCAACGTAGCATTCTAATGGTGACAGAATTTTTAAAATTGGATAAGTCGTTTCGAAGATAACCCGTTTCATCAAAACAATCATTACTTATTAGATAGTATAGATATCAATTGTTTGATATATATACCAAAGGACGCTTTTTCAAGCATTGTAATGATTTAGGTACAATACTTCGAGAAAGTGAAAACAGCGACATAGAACCTTATGAACTGTATGAAGAACTCCAGCTTCTAAAATCAAATTCCTTAAACTCTGTCAAAGATGCAAAACCACTTATCTAGTACATTTTAGCAAATAATTTGGAAAAATTTTATCCAAATGTTTACATTGCTATCAGAAAAATGATCACACTTCCAGTCATTACGGCTTCTGATGATAGAAGTTTTTCGAAATTAAAATACTTTAAGACCCACTTGTCAAAAATAATAATAATAACACTGTGTCACAGCGAAAAAAAACTTCTTATCAGACCTAGTGGAGGTTATAGGTTATAAAAAACTAAAAAGAATGGTATATATTAAATCTCTGATACACCCTCAAAAACTTGGCCATTTTTATCGGATTTAAAATTTTTTCTTTGTATTTAGAAGCTGAAATGTAGCCTGTAGAAATCCGATAAAAAATGGCCAAGTTATAAGGTAATATGTACAGGAACCTCTTAAAAACGGTTTTGGGCTCTAAAACAAGATTTTGACGAATATGCAGTATTTTTCTAAGTGTCCGATTCTGACTTTTGAAAGTTCCCCTAAATTGGCAAGCCTGGTGTCTGAACGAAACTGGCAATTTTTCGAAAGCTCTTCAAGTCGTAAACAAAAATCAAAAAAAAAGACATGTTTTTGCCTTGGGATTTTTCATTTTTTTTTTTTTTTTTTCAATTTTCTGTTTTTTTTTTTTTTCCCCTAAAAACAATACAGGAATTTGTTTTTATTTTACTACCAACATCTTTACAAACTCAACATTTATATAATCTGGATACACTTCTTATTCGAGGATGACACATAGGAATTTTTTTTTTTTTGTATTTGAACCAAGGACTTGTTATTATTCTTGACTCTATAAAATCAGTAAATTTAAAAGAAAATGTAGTTGTTTTCTAAGTCAAAATTCCGAGTGGCTTCTGTGTTGCATTACTTACTTACTTAATAAAGGAGAGTACAAAATGTCATAAAGTAATCATATTACAGGTAATTCAATATCAGATCAGGCAAGAAAGACACAAATCTTTTTGAAGATTTTTCAAAACTAGAGTACAAGTATTAACATCTTTTGGGCTTACATTTTGGTCTACGTTTTATTTTCAAACATGATTTTTTCTTATACCCCTTTTGAAATAAAACAAAAAAAAGATGCATTGTTACTACCACCAGTTTTCGTGTTGTAATGGCTAAAATTTACAAAACTTGCCATTTTCCTGTATTTGTCCTTCTCTTTGCACGAGAGACGCCTCCAACACTTTGCCACCCTTCGAACTGTTTCGACCGCTGTCAGCCCACAGTTTTTACGTCGAAACTCGCGCAAAAAATTTAAAAAACCATTGCGCGTAATTGGTCCCTGACGCATGCACTTTCCACAAATTCTCTTACATGATTTAGCAGTTCGACCCATTTTGATATTACCACTTGAAAATTTAACAAAAAAACAAACAAATTTCACGTATAGTTTTGCTTATTGTGTGCCTTCTCAAATTTGTATTTAATTCAGTACATGATAACATAAATTTCAAAGTCATTCAGAGTAAGAAAATTATGTTTTGTTTTTGGGATAAACTTGATATAAAATATTTTTCAGAGATGTACTCGTAGTATTTCCGGTGCCCCTTTTTACTATAATTTTCACGCATTGCATATTATAAATTTGTCAAGAAGTTTGTAACACACAAAAGGAGACATCAGAGACCCCATAAAGTATTCTCATAAGTCATAAGTATGCAAAAACCTTCTCCATGAAAATATGTACTAACTCTCATGGTGGTTGGTCAAATGGTGTCAGAGTCCATTGTCGGGCTCTAAAATTTTTAGCACATCGATAGTTCAACCCGACTGATACGACCAGCTGAAATGTATTTAGAAGTTTAATTATGAAGATTTGATGCAAATTCTAACTTTCTACAATAATACCCCGTTTAAAAAACAGCTGAAACGGTTTTCACTGCGGTTCTGCGTGACTCAGAACACATGTATAAACACTTTTTCAGTACTCGTTAACCCTTTCACTTTGGCTAATTTTAAAAATAGAATGAATGAAACTACAGCCATGCGATTCCAGGTTAACTAATTTTGAGTGTGTCATTGAAAAAAATAGTAAGTAGAAGGGAGGGATATGGTCATTTTGAAATCCAATATCCGATTGCGGACTCTATTGTCTGGCCAGACCACAGTCATTTATATGGGGTATCGGTGGTAATTATTCAGTGTTATGTGTCTGTGTGAGTGTCTGCATGTATAGTATATGTCTTTACATATGTAATTTTTATTGTGTGCTCAGGTAAATTGGGTTGGAAAAAAGGCAGATTTCCGCATGCTTTTTTTTATGTCTTTAGGTATGTTTTATTAATTACAAAATTCATTCATTTAGATATCGAACAAGCTTTCGACAGTGTCTGGCTTCAAGGACTGCTCTATAAGTTAAAAGACATCCTACCGACTGTTCTTTTCAAAGTTATAGAATCTTTCTTGACTAACAGAACTTTTTACATCAAATATAGGGATTCTAAGTCGTCAATCAGACCTATATAGGCTGGTGTATTAGCTCCTGTTCTTTTCACCATCTTTACAGCTGATATACCGCAACCTACTTCCAATTCCACCATCTTAGCCACTGTTCTGACAAATCGCCGACTGAAACCGCTTCAAACCTACAGTCATAGTTGATTCGTTTGGAAGCCTGATTCACAAGATGGAATATCAAGGTGAACTCAGCTAAGGCACAACTGTGTTCTTTCACCCTTAGAAGAAGTGATATACCTCCGGTAACTTTTGGTGGCCTGGCGATACCACAGTCAACAGTTTTCAAATACTTGGGCTTTCACATAGATAAATGTCTCACTTGTAAATATCATATTACCACAACTGCTCGTTCCTGTTTCTACAAAATGAAAAAATTGAACTGGCTTCTGTGCAAAAAGAGCAAAACTTAGTTTGGAAAATAAGTTTTGAGTATACAAGCAAATCGTTGCTCCTTCCTGGAAATATGGTATCCAGCTATGGGGTATATCTCGCCCTTCAAATCGCAAGAAAATTCAAGTCCTTCAAAACAAAGCGCTAAGAACAATCACCAATGCCCCTTGGTTTGTCAGCAACTCTACGCTTCACAACGACCTCAGCATGCCTACAATTTCACAGGAAATAAACTTCCAAAGCAGCCAATACAATGACAGACTTCTGTCCCACCCAAATACACTCGCAGAGTCACTCAACAGAACGGTCATTCAAAGGCTGCTAAAGAAGATTCATCCTAACTACTTACCAACACTCAGCTAACAAATTACACTCTCTTTTCTATAAATTGAACTTATATGAATCTCTGTAATTGTCAATAGTTTTCTTACCAATATTTTAAAGCTTAACCTTATTAAGTTCTTAATAAATACAATTTAAAAAAAAAATAAATGACATTTAAAACCCCAAGAAAAGGACACTTGTCAACAGAAAATTTGCAAAGAAATTTATTAAAAAATCATTAATTAAAATATCTTACATTAAACAAACATCTGATCGATTGAACAAATATATGGTTTGAAGTTATTTAGTAACACCATAACAAAACATATGAAAAATTGCATGAAAATTAAAAAGAAATCAAGTAAATTGAACTTTTTCAAAACAATTTATTGCAAATATTTTTGTTTTTATTGTTTTAACAAATTAATATAGTTTCCGCATACTGAAAACCAAAAAATATAAAAAATAACAAAATAACAATATGAAAAACAAGAACATAAAAAACACATAAAATTGTTGAACAAATTTGCAAACAAAATGCAAATTTATCAAGAAGTTTTATATGCAAATTTTTAATTGCGAAAATTATTTTGTTTGCTTTAGAGAAATAAATATTAAAAACAAGAAATAAATAAAAAAATATATATATACTTATATCTTATCTGTCACATATTTTGCTAAATTGATTTTTTTTATTAATTTAAATTTATAGAAATATTTGTTCATTTATTTAATTAATTAACAAGAAAAATGATTTAATTAAGATTATGTACCAGTCATACCCTAGCAGCAGATAAATGCATGCCAAAGAGGAAATGCTACTAAATACTTAAACGAAATGTAGAAGTCAAAAATAAACAAAAATGATAAATTATTGTTTTGTTTTATTTAATGAGTTTATGTGATCAGATCATTCAAGTTTTGTATATTTTGGGAAATGAAGAAGATTGTTGTCATACGAGTATGGAAACTTGAATATATATAATCGTTTGATATAAACTGTTGAAATAAAATAGAAGGGCAATGAGAAGCAAGTCTGTAAAATTTAGAATGAAGCAGTTGAAATATATATTGTATGTGTGAAAATTGCTAGAATCACAGACACTATCTGAACAGCTGTGTAGGAAAACATAGTTAAAATCTATTGACTTATAAAGAAGATATCCTCTACATAAAAACTCAATTACTTGCTCTAAATTTATTAACTAAATTTACTGAGAGAATGTAATTATATTGGTGGAGGAATGCAAAAATGGGCTGTTTTAATCTATGGTATATTACACTCTAAACGGTAAACGTAAAGAATGATATCATGTAAGTCTTCTCACATCGCTGATGTTGTCTAAAGGATTGGTTAGTAGGTCACTATGGCTTTCCAAATGTTTAAAATATGTTAGTTTTCTCTTATCTAGCATTATCTTCTGTCACTTGTTTGGTTGATATGCGAAGAACTTGTTGCAAAACTAAAACCATCTATTGTATTTGGGTGCTTGTGTCGTAAAAAAAACGTGCAACAAACTTAAACTTCACTGAGACTTACGAAATGTTAAGAAAAGCTTATGGTGACAAGTGTATGAGTCGTACTCAAGTTTACACCTGGTTTAAAAAAATTAAATGTCGGCGTGAGGATTTACATAATGATGCAAGACCTGGACAATCAAAAGCATCAAATCATGCACAGATACAGGAAAAATTACGTGAAATATTTAGAGATGAGCTAAATAGTGATTTCAAAATCATAGTGGTTCTCAACTGTGATTGAGTCACAGTCATATGAAGGGAGAGACACAGTTTACTTTGTCTGACAAACCAGCTGAACCAAAGTGAGTAACAGTTAATCAAGTAAACTGTATCTCTCCCTTCAAATGACTGTGATCAATCACAGTTTAGAATCACTGTGTCACATAGCTATCGATGCTGGCAGAAGAATTAAATTCATCTTACTATACAATCTTTATAACATTAACTGAAAATAAAGGTACATAAAAGGTTCCATATCAGTTAAATGAAGATAAAAAAACAATCTTGTAGTTGTAGAGCATTGCAAAGACATCATTTCAATGAATTTTTGATAAAAAAACTGATTTTTGTCGTCAACCACCCTCTTTATTCACCTGATCTATCACCGTGTTACTATTTTCTGTTCCTTGCAATGAAAAGAGCTTTTTACGATGACTTTCCACCCATTCAAGCAGCCACTGCTGACACAGGTGCTAAAAAACATCCCAAAAACCGACTTTAAAGTCTATGGATAAATTGGTTCTTCGTTCCAAATGTTGTATAGAGTCAAATGGATTCTATTATGAATAAATATTACCTTTGAAACATAATGCCATGCTTGTTTTATTGTATAACTAAAAAAATCGGTTTTATAATGAATATACCGTGTATGTTCACACTAGTTTTATGATTGTCTTATAAAGCAGTTATTTGTATGTAACGAGAAGTTTTGAATGAGAGCCAAACCAGCCAATTTACCCAAATTGCCTCTAATCGATTTATTGACGTTTGTTTTTGGTGACCTCTTTCCACATGAGTTTTCTATCAATTTTTAACCCAAAATAGTTACAAAATCAGCTAAGTATGAGTCGGACTTGCACACGGAGGGTTCCGTACCATCGTACACGTTTCTTGTATGCGTACCCCTTTAATTTTTTAACTTTATTTTAGTTTTAGTATTTATTGCTATCATGACAATAGAATAGTGTAGTTTATTACGGTTCATGAGATACAGTGGAGTCGGACGGACGGACGGCGGAAGCTTAGCACCCTTTGGGTACGGAAACCTAAAAAAGAATAACTTCTTGAAAGGGGGTGACTGGTGGGCAATCACCACGTTGCCAGCTAACTGTAATATTCTTACATTTTTCAGTATTTACTGCGATGTTCCAGATTTGAGACCAGGATTTCAATCGGATAAGTTAAATTTGTACGATGGTAGAAGCTTTAACTTTGAAATTCGGAGGTGAAAGAGGATATACTTTTTAGTAATGGGGTAACATTATAAAGTGTCTAAAATTTTAGAACGAGATCTAAACTGATTTGTGTAGTCCACACATACACTTTTTATAAGTATTAAAGTTCATATAAAGAGTTTCTCAGATCACAGAAAGAAACAAAATAACTACATATATAATAAGGGTTGCCAGACGTCCCGTATTTCAGGCATAATTTCTAACGTCCCTTTTGTCCCGTACTTAAACCTTATTTTATGTATTGTCTTAATTCGGTAAGAGTACGAGTACGCACCGCAATGCTGAGTCGAACCAAAGACAAAGTATTTATACTAAATTACCCGATAAGCCGGTGTTTTTTTTTTTTTTTGAAAATTCCATAATTTTGTAATAGATGGCGCTGTGGAATACCTATCTATAACGTCCTATCATTGCAACAAAACTCATAAAAACGTCAAAAAACTAAAATAAATAATTGTGTGGTGTTGCTTGCTTTCTTAAGTAGCAAAAAATTAAACAAATGAGCGTGGACAAATTTAGAGCGAGAAAGGAACAATGACTACAAAAATCGCAGACTAACATCACGACGGGGCTGCAGCAACGCGTGCCGGGCTATGCTAGTAAATAAATAAATATAAGAACGTAAAATACATGTTTTTCATTTGTCCCGGGGAAAAATTCAAATCCCGTTTTTTTTAAACCAAATTGAGCATTTGTCCTTTACAGGATGCAGGATGAAAAATAATCTGGCAACCCTACCTATAATAGATAAACAGAAACATAGTTCAAATGCTTGAACACATACTTAACCTCCTTGTTTCACCTAGGATTTATCCAAATAAAATGCTGATCTACAAGTTTTGCATCATAACATATATAATCTCGCTAAATGGCTTCGACTCGTTCTGTATCTCTCCCTATCTTCTACAAATTGTTAATATTTTTTTGACAAAATACAGAGAAAGAAAATGGGAAGAAAAAGGAAAAATCAACGATTTTTACTAACGTGATTAATAACATTTGAAGTATCATATAAAGTGTAGAGAATTATGCGGCCATTAAGCTAGATGCGAGAAGTCAACTCTTGTTATTGTTGGCAATTTTCATCGGAGGCTTAAAGCGACAAAGAATTTGCTGCTTACGCATGAAAAATAAAAGCTACGACATAAATTTGGCGCTTACTGTGACTATATCGTATATGGTATATGCAAGCAAGGAGTAAGGACCGAGAACAACATATGAGTACGTGCGTGCAAGGATGTGCATGTGGGATGAGCGTGTTTGAGAGTGTGTGTGCTTCAACGCGCTCAAGTATGCAATAAATTATTTTCAAGCATTGTCGAAAAACAAAAACCATGTAAGGGTTTTCACTGTACTATAATTTTTTCCCCATTTCCTTATTTGCCTCCTTTTCCCCTATTTTGTTGTTGTTGTTGTTTTGATCCTTAACACCCGCCGACTTGACTAAATGTGCGTCGTGGCTTATAGACACAACTACTATGTTCATGTACTCACTCGCACATACCATATTATTGTACAAAAGTAAGTATTGTAGAAGTGTATCTTGTATCTGTCTATGTGTATATGGCAAAAAAAAAAACATAATGGTGCGACATAGCAACATGCGTTTAATGGTGTCGCAGAGTCATGGTGGTGGTAATATGCTCTGGTTACCTCTAACAATATGGCAGACAGTAATAGGAGCAGCAGCAGCTGAGCTTATCCCTCTAGGAAGAGCAGCAAAAGCACCATAAAAAACATGTCATAGAATTAAGTATTCTCTGTTTTTTTTTAGTCTTATAAATATTTTTATATATTTTAATTACATTTAACGTAAAATGAAAGTCAAGTTTTACATGTTTTACATTAAAAGGGGTGTTGTTACTAAAGCAATAGCACACGACAGCTTTGTGCAATACATTTTCATTTTCAAGGATTGGATGCCATTAAGACAATCAGTGACAGACAGTAAGAGAAAAGTCAACAAATAGATAGATACTTAGATACTTACATAAACATTGTCAAACATTGCAAAATAGCAAAGTTTAAAACGTAACAACTTGAAAGTTTATTTATATTTATACAAATTGTTGTTTAATTTATTTATATACAAAGAAGCGATCTCCTTCCTCTCAGTTAGCTTACTAATTACATAAATATTTTCAATAAGCTATGTAAATACTTATACAATGTATCGTATGTGAGACACAGATATGTACAGATACACAGATATCTATACACTTGGAAAAGAGTTGATTATTTGAATACATTTTCTACAACTTACACGGCGTACGAGTAACAAAGGAATACTTATAGTACTAGATACATAGATTTGTTCTACTTTACATTATGTAGAAGAAGAAAAACGGAAAATAATACTAGTACCAAACTCAGTTATCAGAAGACTAACTAAAGTAGACTTTGCGTATACTTAATTTATTTCATATAGCAAGAAGAGATTGTGAATGAAGAGTATCAACCAAATATTAGATGAATTAAAAACTATAAACTTAAGCAAGAAATAAAGTGGCATATAATGTCGAGGATTTTGATTACAGTCCCCATAATAATCTCAGTTCATTGTAAATCAATATAGATGACTTAATGAAACATCCATAAATAAAAGTCGTGTCACTTCTTGGGTTGTATAAAATATTCAACAGCAGATTGATAACAGAAATATTAATGATATTCAAGCCACAACTATTGTAGTTTTATGAAGTATATTTTGTTATAAAATATGTAAAATAAGAAAACTTGTCAAAAGCATTAAAGCAGGGATGTCCAACCTTTAGAAGAATCCGCAGTGAGTTGGGTCATTGGTGAGCTTCAGTGAAGAAAAAAAAAAGAGCAGCGCAGAGTGCAAAACAGATTTCTGTTTCTTCCTTTTGTCACATTGACCGCATTGGGTCGCATTCAGAAATCAGTTGCCCGTGGGCTGCAGGTTGGATAGCCCTGATTTAACTGAAACTGTTGGGAACAGGACTGTTATCATGGTCTTTGACGTTTTGGTTCTTTTAGCTTAACACCTGAGTTTGATTTTGGCTTCAAAAGTGTTTGGTCTTCGCCGCTGTGTATCAGTTTGTTGCAGTTATGTAAGTGTTCACATTCTAAAACAAACTACACCAAGGTGCAAAGTGAACATCAACAGGGGGAAATCTCCGACTTTTTGTGTAGCCGCAACCTTAAGCTCTGCCCGTCCAAATCAACATTTTCCCACCTTTACCTCTTGGACTAATGAGATAGCAAAGAAACTGAACATTATTGGTGAGAGCTTAAAGGTTCCTACTACCTTCCACCTGAAAATTATTGATGTTGATTGCCTGCTCACATTTTCCACACACGCATACAACACCTTCAATTGCATGAAAACAGTGAATAAATTGCTAAGAAAAAAGAAGCAAACATTAGGTAGCACCTATAAGGCAATTGGACGTAACGTCCTTAAGTATGCCGCGACTGTCTGGACTCCTTTACTCAATGACACTGAATGGGAACACATGAAATCGAGTCAAGTACACTGACTGGTTGTTTCAAGATGGCCAATATTGACCATCTCCACTGGGAATCAAAACTATTATCAGTTCGCCAACATCATGAGCTGTTTTGTAAGCAGTATCTGCAGACCATCACACCGCAACTACAGCACAATTATGTGCATTGTTCCCCCATTAGATTATCCGAAAGGACATAGAACGATACAAGGGTTGACATAGCCATTTTAATAGGAATTTTTCTTGACAGGAGTCGGGCCGTGATGAATTACATCAGAGGGCAGTTGAAACTATATTAGAGTCACACCGGAATAGGCCATACTCAACCTGATGACTCTAGCGAAATGAGAGTGTATCGGCTTACTGGACCACCATGGCTCATTTAAGGTCGTGCTGGTCTTTTATCATCCAGTGCTACAGGAAATGTATAGGTCTCTCGGATTTCGAAATAAATTCCTTATTTAATGAAAATTTTTAAACAAGAATAAAAGTAACTTATCTTTCAATAAATTGAAAACGAGATAATTAGGAGTCATCAATAGATCTTTCATTCAGAATATCATAAATAAATCTACAAAGAATCCTGTAAATTTGAATAATATGTGACAATACTAGTAATACAATATTTAAGTCATACGCTAGTTTGAGAAGAAAAATTGTACAATGGGGGGTGCCACTGAAAACTCTTCTTCCTCTATTCCACCAGATTTCCAATTTTAAGTTCCACAGAAAACTCTTTTGGGAGTCTTTGATTCCTCCTTTTGTGTTTTTATTTGCTAACATTCAGTTGAAGCGGTTTGGTTATTCGATAAAATCACCGAGTGGCCGAGTGGAATGCAAAACTCCATACGACGAAAACACTAAAGTTTTCTGTGGCACCCCCCAATATATTGTTGTGAAATATAAAAAATTTTGTAAAGAAACTATAACGAAACTCAAATGGATGCGACACTTGTATTTACAAAAGTAGAGAAAATATCACCTTATAAGTATTGCATTAATTACACTGTGTTACAAAAAAAAAAAAAAATTGAAAAAACTTCTTATCAGCCCTAGTGGAGGTTATAGGTCATAAAAAACTAAAAAGAATGGTATATATTAAATCTCTGATACGCCCTCAAAATCTTGTTTTAGAGCCCAAAAACCGTTTTCAAGAGGTTCCTGTACATATTACCTTATAACTTGGCCATTTTTTATCCATTCTTTTTAGTTTTTTATGACCTATAACCTCCACTAGGGCTGATAAGAAGTTTTTTTTCGCTGTGACACAGTGTTATCATAGAAAATTTTTAACATAATTCTAATAAGAAAATAATATTATGAAATCAAAGATGGAGTATTGGCATGCTGACTATAAGATCCAAAAGGAAAAATAGGCCTTTCAATTCGATTGGTTGGGTAAAATATTGTCCAGTAAATTGACAATAATAACATTATTTTTAGCCATAAGTTTGCTATTCTACGAGTATTATCACAATTGCCTTAGGCAAATTGTTGCTCACTAAATCACTTTCATTTACAAATAAAAAATCAAGAAAAAAAAAAATAAACAACAAATCATATCTTTACAAAGAGAATAGTATCTTACAATCATAATTCATTCATTAAGGTCAAATGTGGTCAACAAGCATATGAAAGAAAGACACACAAAAAAAAAAACTTAAAATAAGTCAAAAGCGTTTTTTTTTTTTTTTTTGATACACTGATCTTTGACCTAAAACACACATACACACACACACAATAAATAGCAAACAAACTGAAAAAAAAGAGAAAAGGCCTGAAGGCATCATAGTACTCGTACTACTACATACGTACTACACATCCCATCAATATTAGGGGGCGAGTAATAAACCATTTTTGTTTTCATTTAAGTCTATAACTAGGTACTACTATGTTTTTTTTTCTTTTATTGTGCGAGAGGGAGGAGTTGGTTATGTTATTAAGCAGCTAGTTAAAATCTTAATTTATGCACAACAATAAAGGCGGCCCATCATCATCAACATAACTGACTGAGTGAGTGAGTGAATGAGTGACCAAAATTTAAGTGGTCGCCGGAAAGCAACAGCGGGTTAACAAACTGGTAGTTGTCGTTGTCGTCGCTCCACTGGTTGTTGTGGTCGATCGGTTTTTGTCGTAATGTTGAACTAAGCGGACATGACACGACACAACATAACTACTATGATGATGACTATTTGTTGTATCTGCTGCTGTTGCTTCTGCTATTATATCTGCTGCTGTTAAGTGACCCCAACTTTGTCTCACACAAACTTGAACTTGAAGTTGTTGCTCATGAAAAAAAGAGATTCATTTGAATTTTTAATGAAGTACAAATCTTCTTTTTTTATTTTATTTTATATGCATCTACTGGACGTCGTCACACAATTTAAGTTTCAAGCTTCACAAAAAACCTAAGTTAGGTTTGACATGTAAACGTTTGTAATCATCAATGGCTACAGCTATTTTAATGTATTGTATCTTTTTTGGCTTTGATTTGCTTTGTGGGATTTTCTTGTATTTTTAATTAATTATTAACAAATTGTAATTTGATTTGACAATGCAACAACGACGATTGAGTTTGAGAATGATGAGCATGATAATCATGTTGAAGTTGATGAGTTAACTCTCGATTCAAACAGATAATTGGATACTGCAGCAGTAGTATGTTGAAATGCGAAAGCATGCAGCTTTCAACAAATTTTGCTATTAATTTATATTCGAATAAGGATTATACGAATAACACAGATAAGGATGAGGAGCATGAGCATGAGGAGAAATAGTGGAGTAAAGTGTAGCAAACAGAGTTGCTGTTATTACCATTAAACAGAGGACAGAGACACAAATTTTCGCAAATGAGAAAATGATTGTCTTTGCATGAATTTCCAAATGTCAGCAACAGAGATTTAATTAAATGTTTCTATGCTCCAAAATGAATGAATCAAATAAATGAACGAATGAACCAAGAACTGTGATAATAGTAGAATGTCTTCGAACAGAACAGTATGTCATGTAATGAATGAGGACAATGATGATGATAATAGTTAAAGGAGATGTTGTGGGGTGTAGGGAGTAGAGTGAAAGCAAAGAAACAACATTTAGATTGAGGCTTAAAGTGCGTGTTTGCATTGTTTGGAATGTCCACACATAAATTTTGCTTGCCTTGGCAACTACTACTATAAACTTCCGAACGACTTCCTGCCATTTTGTTCATTGCGTCCATTTCGGCCCCCAAAAATTCATTGAAATTTGGTTAGCCTTAAGGCAAGGCAACTAAATCTATATGTATTACAATAGCAACAACAACAATTACAACTACGAGTATAATAACAAACAGTAAACCGTGGACGTTGCAAATATTTATTATTCTTACCTACCCATCTACCTACTTACGTTCCTCTTAACTTCCTTTATTCATCCCTCTCATTACTCACTACTCTCTTTGTTTATTTATTTAGTGAAATTAAGCATTGCGCGCGAACAAAAGCTGAAACCGAAACCGAAACAAAACAATGAAAATGACAACACCAGCGTCCTTCAATGCATCATGATCCACCACCCAAAGAAGGAACCTCACAAGGTGTTTGAACTAAGATTTACAAGACATTTAGCTTGTTTACAATAATTTTTTTTTTTTTTTATTCTAGAAAATTCCTTCTTCTCTTTTTTCTCTTTTGTCATGCAATTAATCTTTTTATCTTTTGCATTTCATTTTAATTTTTTTTTTCAGAATTTTCTTTGAACCTTTTGATCTTTAATAAAATTAATTCAGCATAAGTCAATTGTTATTCAATTTTGTAAGGATGAAAGATGAAGTTTAGGAAATATGAAGATAAGTCCAGTATGATAAGTTCTTCTTCAAGCTCAATGGCCTCTCTCTAGTGACCAATTTGAGTAGGAACAATTGAACGACCGCTAAAACTGAAAATCAAGCAAAAATAAACGAAACCTGGTGCCCAGCACGAATTCAATTGGTTTAAATGGTTTGTTTTGACAACTATTACTTAACCAAGGGAAAAAGTATCATACGAGGTGTGGAATTAAAGTAAAGAGACTAATGATGGAAAATATTGTATACTATATAGAAATCTCTGCTATTCCTTAAACGCTCTTTGACAATCTGTCATTGTTAAAAACACTGCTGAAAGTCCTCATTTATGAGTTTCTTCATGAGTTGCTTAATGCCTATTGGATCTTGGAGAAAAAATAAAAGTAACATGGTGTAAGGTCACAATGTAATAAGATTTGCAGGGATAACTCAACCAAATTTTTTTAAAAACCAGAAAGGAGAAGAGGAGAACTTGCTATGATAGCAAAGTCCTACAACCTATAAATTTGTAGTAGGAAAATCCAAGAGCAGATAAGCAATTTCCGATCACAATGATTTTATTTTCAAGTGAAGTCCATCTTTTCATAACAGAGTCCATGAAAGTCAATTGTTTTAACGTGATCACTTGTCGTAGAGACTTAATATCACGGTACCGAGCACAGAGATTGATAAACGTCAATCAATGTCCCCTTGGATATGTGTATATCCGCAGGTACTAATTGCAAGTCATACTTATTTTGGTTGAATGACTCATTTCTTGGTCAGAAATAAGGCCTCTGCTGCTCTGTGAGTCACAGCACCCGGTTATATAACGCAACTCCACGTCGATCTCTCATTCTACCCGCATTTGGTAACAATCACAGCCACCACGATATTCTCATAAAGGGGCTGTCTCCGCTGGACAGGACGTGGGCACCTGACCACCCATGGTACCAGAAAAAAACACTACTACCAACACTACCAATTTGAACCCCAAACAGTTCGTGGATTGGTGGCCCAAAAATCAAATCATAGCTCTCTGGAATAACCCACAGATGGCACAGTATACACTATAATATTCATATAAGAGAGTCCAGTTGACTTCCCTCTGATCTTGAGTGTGTTTGTTTTGCAAGTGAAATCTCAATATATACTATCCATCCAATAAAGGACGCTGCCTTGCGCTTACACACGTAGATGAACGACCAGAGCATTCTTAACATCATCTTTGAAACTCTTAAACCACTCAAAAACCTGTCTAAATTAAGACATTCGTGCAGACCGAATACTTTGGTTTAATATCACATGATACATATCAATTCACTAGAGTGACACTTCAGTTCCAGTTAACTTTTTATTAAAATACTAGAGGACCTTATCCTGCCCGAACAAAGAAAACAATTTAATCAATTCCAGTCATTTTATTTATTTTTTTCTAGAATTATTGATGTGTTTGACAAAGGCTACTTGATTAGTTTCGAGATTTGTAAACAACCCGATTATTAAAAATGCACATACACATACATCTCATCTTATTTCTGCTTTACCAGCTCTTTCACTATTTCCTACTTCTTTCTTGTATGCGGCACACGATACTTGCCTATTCACATACTCATAATGCATTCAATGTTTCAGTATATTTTACATCAAAGCCCACTTTTTTGAACCGACTGGAATGAAACTTAATGTCACGTGTTACGGAAAGCTTGCTCCATTATATCAGTGAAAACCGCATTCAAATCATTAAAGCCGTTTCTGAGATTACCGTGCACAAGCGCACTAACAAGGGCAAACAGACACTTACGTTTTTATTATACTCGTATGAATAGACTTATACTTATCATTTTTCACCTGTGAGTACTTAAAAGCATTTACACTACACATCTCTCGGCCATTCTTAGGTCTTCTGTAATCTCAATACTTTTGAACCATGCCTCGCAACAATTAAAGCCACAACAAGAGTAACTTCATTTCTTGTTAGTTATTCAATGCAATCGAATATCTGAAAGTTTCTTTCTTGATTTTCTTTTGTAAATTTGGTTTTATTTCGGCCTACAACGATTATGCAGGACAAGCAGGAATGGTTGAAGATTCCCCCGGAGCAAAATTCGTAGTTTTATTCCATGAAAAAAGTATCTATTCCCCTTATTCTTGTTGTAGTTGCTGTGTTACTGTTGTTGCTTTAGCACGCCTCGGCAAATATATTTATGCGTTGTACATGACAATGAGGAGGCTTAAACTTTGGATGAGAAGAAGGAATGATGACAAAAACAACAACGAAAGAAAATTCAACAAACACGCTGACCAAAGCCAAAATAACGAAGCTGCTAACTTTGCTTTTTTCATTCACCCACCTACCAATTCCATCATCACCATTTCACCCACTTCTTTATTTAACATTTCATTTTTTCTCTTTTCTCATTTTCCTTTTAAAAGACACAACATTTGTCAGATAGACTAGTAAAAGATACAAAAGCAATGGGCGTTCCAATGGTGCTGCTGCTACTCTATGGATGAACCTTTGTTAAGTATGTGGGCTATGAACTGAACCAAGAAGGAGGACAAGAGCTCAGACCTCGCTCAACCGAACTCAGAACTCAGAGGAGAAAAACATATATTGGCAGTCATCACGTCTATTATGGGGTAGCGTGACTGGAAAGGTAAAATGGGTGGGTGTACACGAATATTAAGTGTTGCTGCTGCCACCGCCAATGTTGGCTTAGTTGTTATCTTATGTGAGCCAAGAACACTACTATGAAGTTGCCGTGCTCTCCGGGTTAAAAGTGACTTCAGCACGTGCTATGGTATGGCAACAACAACAACAAATTTAAGTTTCAGAGAGATAAAGAAGGGAGATAGGTAGGTAGGTACAGAAGGAGGTTTCAGAGGTAGGGAGTATAAATAAAAAAAACAAAAAAAAACAGACAGACATATGTAACTCAGGTATACACATATGTATGTATTTATATACGCAATAAGCAACATCATTCGTTCGTTTTCTCATTCAAGCGTCTGCGTCCTTGTTAAGCACTTTAAGTACTTTAAGAATGACCGCCCTCTGAACTTGGCCCACACACAGACCAACAGACCCACAACAACATACTGAATGTTGTAATAACAATTCAAAAGCTTATAACAATTGTTAAGATGAAATAACTACAACAACAACAAATATTGTAATATTAGAAACAGACAAATGTATAATATTACAAAGATACAAAGCATCATAGAGTATATCAGAGAGAGGTGAATGGTATATGGTCTTCAGTTAACAAAATTTAATCAATCAACTTAAGTTTGTGTAAATTGCACGTGTCTACATTAAATAGGATTTAGTTTGGACTACGAGTACTTGTGAGAGCAAGTAAACATTAAGTATTGATTGCTCATACCAGCAACATACATTTGTATCTATCTACATACATAATTTATGCCAATCCATATTCATATATATATATGTGTGTGTGTGTGTGTGTAAAAGGCAATTATGTTGAACACTTGGAATAAGGAAAACGTGTTCATAATTTCATTAATTGTTACAATATTTATTAACATATTTAATATAATCATCGAAATCAATAAACGATGCCTTGGGATGGAATAGAAAATAAGTGGCAAAATACATGCATACTACTATAGTCATATGAATATATCAAAGATAAGAAGAGACTGTCTGACTGCCTGTAAATGTGATGTAGATAATAATAAAAGATAATAAAAATGCGAAAATTGAAATAACAAATTGAAAATATCTTGCTTCAGGTTATAAAAACTCTCCTCTTCCTTTGTTATTCTCACAGATGCCAATTGTATCTACGTGAGTAATACAAATGTAAAACAAATATATGTATGTATATACAGAGGTATGTGTAAATTTTTACCGTGCATGCTGGCGTAATGTCACGTCAACATAAAAAGTACTACGTTCAGCTTAAGAAGAATGATGATGGCAATGGTGGGTGAATAAATGGATGTCGCTGCTTCCTTAATCAATAATCCTTAACATGCCTCCTGCAAAATTTTTCTACAACATCCGACCCCATATTACATTAACAATATTGAGGGCTGCCTAGCGATCTCGTCGGTCGTCTTTCCATATTCAATATTCATTCGTTCATTTCCTCCTTCATTCTTTGTTCGTCAGCATATTGAAGATACTAGTAGTAGTAGTAGTAGAAACATAGATGAATAGACAGCAGATACTAGATAGATAGATTTTGTTCACTTTTACCGAGCATCACGTTCAAAATTTATTTGCCAAAATGTCTTCAACTTAACATGGCGCATAATGTTGCTATTGCTGCTTGACTCTCACTCCCTTGTTAGACCAGAATATATGGTATATCGTAGACGAACGAAAAACTAAGAAATTCCAGTTGAAATGCATTGAGTAAGACAGATGGCGCTTTTGTGACCCCCATATCCTTCATACGCTTTCTTTACTCATTACGTGCTTACTCACACTGACTTCATGAGCTCTGTTTTTATTTTCCCATCCTATTTCCTATTTCCTTTCTTCATTTACTGACATACAGCCTTCGTCGTCTTGCATTCATGATCCTTTCTTTCATTCATTCAACATTCATTTGGCACCTAATTAGCTTTCAACTTTAAATTCGACTAATACGACATTTGACAAAATGAAAATTCCAAAAAAACACAAAAATTAAAAAGTGAGAAACATGAAAAAAAAATCTCAATTCAAATGAAAATCTCATATGGAATGACATGGAAATGAAATCGGAAAAATCATTACAATGAAAATGGTTATGGCAGCACAAGTCAAGTCAACTTGAATTCAACAAAATGTCGCCACCGCCAAAGGAAACTTACAACGAAAGTCATCATCTTTAACTTGCCATAATTGACAATGACATGAATGAATGAATGAATGAAGGCGTTTTTTTGGGGGTCTGGAACAACAAAATAAGAAAAAAAGAAAAACCAAATGGATGGGGGATGGGAAAATAAAAGGCAAAGGAAGGATATGTATGAGTATATACTAGATGAAAAGAAGAAGGGAGCTACTCTTTCGGTTTCTTTTAGTTTGTATCTATGAATGTTGTATGTTGTGATGTCTAGCCTACTACCATCAAGTTGTGACAGCACACAACATGCAGCAAAAAAAAAAAAAAAAATGAAGGAGAAACAGCAAAAATGACAAGTAGAACAATCACAACAGCAGGAAGTACAAGCAAAACAAATATAAGAATGAACAGCAGCAAAGCAAAACTCATTTTAACAAAAACCAGGAAACATATGTTCTTTTCTATATAGTACATGAGTGTCGTTCTTCTCACTCTCTGTGTGCGTGTGTGTGTGTGCAAAATGAAGTGAAGCAAGTAGAAAAAAAAAGAAAAAATATTCGCACCAAAAACCAAGTGAAATGACTTTGTCAAGGTGCAATGCGCCGCCATTCAACGCTACTGACAAGGACGACAATGACTTTGGTAAAGGGGAAGTGAAGAAAAGTATACGGTTAGATGAAGAATAATACATGTCATATAGTGGGGAGCAAACTGTCAACTCTGAATGAATGACTGACGGACGGACAGACGGACACATTTCACTGAGTTAACAGAGATGGCATTGGTTTCACTATCAATATCAGTTATCTAAGAAGCTTCCGTACCCTACTATACTATTATTATAAATGACACACTTTCACTTTGAAGTTGAAGCGATGCTTTAAGATAAATTACATATTACAGTAAAAGAGAACATAGACTTTCAAAAAATCATTGAAACAGTGGACAGATAAATGTTACTTATCATATGTGCGTTTTCCTTTGGGCAACTTAGATAAATGACCGTGGATTAAAGCAACAACCTGAACCATACATCAAGATCAATAAAGTTGGCAATTCCAACAAAAGGCATGTGTAGGGCAAGATAGTAGAGGAGATTAATCAGCAAATTGTGGACCATAATTATATATAAATCTGTTAATAATTTTTTATTGTGTTAGAGGCCTCGAAATTCACTACTTTTCCAATACATTTTAGTAGTATCTAGAACAACGATGGGCTAGGAAGGGTATTGTATTAAATTTGTGGAGGAAGGGTATGCCGAATCACGCAGTCTCAAGAATCATAAATAGAAACAGGTGAGCAATGTGGATAGCAAGGATAAATCCATTCTAGGTAATACTCATTGCTCGATACAAGCGAATGCTGCACATGCTGATTTAAATATTCTTTGAAAATCTGAATTTGTTATGGACAAACTATTCAATATTTATCGTCTATTAAGTAAACAACTTACACGATGTTCAGAGATTTTTTAACAATTTATTATGATTCAAGGAACAAATAAGTAATCCATCTAAAGACCTGAATCTGCTAAGGATCACAAAGGCCTGTACCTTAGCGAACAGTGACTTTCCTAACTCAATTACTGCTTTATCTAGAGTGCACTTGTGCACAGTAACTGCCCAAATAATGATTAACGGTAGCATTTTGCGTTGAATTTTTTAAAAATTGGTAATATATAATTTTTTTTTACCCCAATTAACGGGTGTAGGCAAGCAAAGCCGCGAGCAACAGCTCACATTAAGTATGTTAAATTTTCAAATGTGCTAATGAAACAATTTCGTTTAATACCCAACATGGTATCATTCATTTTCTAGTTCATGATTTTTTATCTTCTAGAAGGTGCCATATTCTATTCATTGTAACGTCACATAACCTATAACCAGCGGACAATGCAGATACTTCCATATATACCTAATTTGTCAAATTATGATAAGTAGTTTGGAAGTTATGAGAGAACAGATGAACATCCAACACATAAACTCCTTTTTGCTTTGCTGTAGTCGTATAAAGAAGCATTCATCTAAGTGGGGCTATGAGGATAATGGGTAACTTTGGAATGCCAAATTTACATAATAATGAATCATCAAAACTCTACTAAACTATTTTTATTATTTATTTTGTTTGTGCACGTTAATCTCAGGAACGGCTTAACCTATTGAATGCGGTTTTCACTGTGTATTGTAGAAAGCTTCCTGTAACATACTATAGTGTTTACTTAGTCAAAATCATCATACAAAATCACAAGAAATAAATTTTTAGTTAAGTTTTGAGTACTGTTACCATTTTTTTGTGCATTACTACCCACTTTTTGGTTTTTCTTTGGATTTTCAACTCCTGCTACTTTTTTCAACTTTTTTTGATGCGCGCCAACACTAAACAGCTAATGATTAGGCGCAAAGCAAAAGTACATTAATTGAATTTTTCTTGTTAAAATATTAAAATATTTTTTGTTAAAATTTTAATTATTTCATAATAATTTTCAGTTTCCAGTGAGCTTATGTTCCGCTATGACAATTAACAAAGTCTATTACCAGACGCTGACCATTGCGGGTGTAGATTTTACTTAAAGCTGTTTTTCGAATGGTGAACTTTATGTGGCTGAGTCCATGGAACTCAAGGCTTTAATTCCTGATGTTTTAACATGTTATATCGTATACACATACAGGTCTTTCCAAACCGTTGCCTCCGCACAATCCATCGCATATTCTGGCCTGATACCATATCAAATCTGTGGGTCAGAACCAACCAAACACCAACGAGAGTGGAAATTACAAAAAGGAAATGGGGCTGGCTTGGTCAAGTTTTAAGGAGAGCATCAAACGACATCAACCGTTGTGCAATCGACTGGAACTCGCAAGAAAGCCGGCGAAGAGACCCGCGAAGACCTGGATGAGAAAACTGGAAGGAGATGTGATAAAGGCCAACAGAAGCTGGAGCGAAATCAAGAAAAAAAAGGAATGGAGGAAACTCCGTGGAACCATACGACTTTATATATATATATATCGTATACCGAGAAGCATTACTCTAACTGTTAAACTAATTTGATGAGAAGACAACTTTTTGTATAAAAAATTAATAAAATCCCTAAATTTTAACTGGTACTACTAGCATTTGATTCACTTATCAATCAATTTAAATATACATACCCCTTTAAACTTCATTCTTCTTAAAAGTTCTTTCCTATCTCTCCTTTCATTAAACTAATTTTGAAATTACTTCATAAGAGTAGAGTTTTCTTTCGTCCTTCAAGTTTTATACTTTCACTTTTCTATTGTACTCACATACATATATTTTTCTTGCGAGAGAGCATTGAACTTGACAGCAACTTTTTACTTCTTTTTGACTTTCTTTTTCTTTAGTTTTGAGAAACGCTCACTTTCAAGGCTAAAGAAATGTAATACAATACATATTATATTATATATATTTTTTCTTTACTAAATTCTTTTTCATAAGAAATGCCAAAGTCATCAAGAGCTCATTGTTGTGTCTTTGTAAAAATGTTGTTAACTACAATTTTCATCATCATCATTATCAGTTTCGTGTATCTTCAAGCCCTCACCGATACTCATTATGTATTGTAGTATGTATGTACATTCCCTTGCTGATAAGCTGTAGAAATTGTCACCATAATGAACGACCGCAGCATGCCTTCTCCTCAAGTGCCCTACTACCACCTTCCGTCAAATTATTGTTATTGGAATTTAACAGAAAAAAAAAAAAAGAGAAAATTTCTTATTCGGCGTGTGTTCTACATTGTTCACTTTGGATGCCTCCCCTCCCCCTAGTAGTGTACTAGTACAATTGCTATGGGGATTGTTGTCTTGTAGTACTTGCGATATTTTGCTTAAAAGTTTAAAGATTCGAAGAGACAGTTTTACGATTATTATTTGATGGCATCACCACCACGCACTCTCACACTTCATTTATAAGAAGAAACACCTTTAATGCCTTCTTTATTTTGTTATTCTTCTTGTTTGTTTACTTATTGGCACTTGTAACAATTTTCGGGGCATTATACATCTATGAGTATCTTCCCACCTTGGCCATTACACCACCACCATCGACATTGGCATCAACATAACATAAGCATCGACATTGGCATCGAACGACGTCTATATTCATTTATTTATATGAAAAGTTTCAGGGCAATTTTCGACTCCATAAAAGAAGAAATTTGTTTTATATTTTGCTATTTTGTAAAATGAGTACTTAAACTTTTGCTTAACAATCCAAGAGGACATGGACATGGTGTAACCCACCAGGGGGACAAACGACAATAGCGATATATGACATTAAAAAGAAATTGTCAACAATGGGGCAAACAAAAAAATAAATGTAAAGGAAAAGAAAAGAAGAAAAACTTTAATAAGTAATAAACTTAAGCGATGGTGGTGCAATGTAAAGAAAAACATTCGCATTCGCATATCGACCCATTCAAGTAAAAGCGCGGAAGTGAAAGAAAATGCTTGCGGGTGATGGAGCGAGAATTTTCATGACTTCCGTCATGTCACAAAGATAAATGTTGAATTTATTACGCGCGACATTTTGTGGGAAATTTCATTCCACTTATTTTTATTATATTATTTTTTCATTTTCTTAAGCGAATGTTAAATGTTTTCTTCCCTGGAACTGATTGCAAAACTTTAATAGATAAATACTAAATACTGGAAATCTCTTTATTTCAAAAATATTTTTCTATTTTTGTGTCATAATTTTACCTTAGTTCGTTGTTAATATATATGTATTAGCCTTATATTGTATCTTTCTTTAACTGCATCCAAGTGTTGTAAGCAAGTTAAGCACTTTGCAAATAAAAATTTATTGACACAAGCAATTACGGCTAATTGAGTGAATAAACAATATTCCTAGACGCCTCCCTCATCATCAAGGAGCCACCTCATTTTTTTCTATATTTTTTTTTTATTTTTCTTTTATATTTTTTTTTTTATTTTTCTTTTATATTTTTGTTTGCACTTTCTTTTCATGTCTTCGTTCTGCAACATAAAATTATAGGTAATAACAATGGGGGCTAAGCAAAGCAACAAAGCGACAATGAAATAGCAATCAACACATGTGAAAAGTACGCACAACAACAAATAGAAGAAAGAATATGGTAGATGAAAAAACGCTTAGCCAGATAGGCGGGTGGACATAAGATTGGACACTTGCTACCAGTAAATAGAGAAACAAGAAAAAACAAAAAATAATAATAAAAGAAAATACAGAAAGAAAGAAAATTTGCCATTAAGTTAGGTCGTTACTTTTCAGCGATTTTGTATGGTAATAAAAATTAAGTTGCAACAAACTCGAAACAATTTTAGCTTCCAGTCAGTAGTCGTCTGTCTATATTTCGTTTCAATGAATACAAGTTCACACCTAAATGGCGAGGAATGAAAATATTGCGTATACGAGTACAATATGTGTAGCTAAAAGAAGATAATTTTGTGGTTGATGTTAGAAATCTGAAGTGATGTAATGATGTTCTTAAATTAATCTACTGTAGAGTCGCTGGCTTTTTTTTTTTTTTTTGAAATATAAAAAAATATGAATTGATTTTGATCTAATCAGACTAAATATTTTATCTATATTGACTTACCTCAACAAATTTCAATAAAAGCTAGAAAAGGGATTTTAAACATCTGTGGTTGATTATCTAATATGAGATAGACATAATAGTTTCGTTAAATTTAACAGGGAAAGAATGTTGCAATTAGTTTTAAAAACTTAACTGTATAATAAAATCATGATGAACTTGAAGACTTGAACGAACTAATTACTAGACACATAGGAATCCCACAACATATTTATTTAAATTTAATGAAGAATAGCGAGATCATGATAAAATTCTATTAGTTTCCATGCTTGGGCCAAGTACTGAAATATCGCCATCAATTCGAGCAAATCATTCAATTGTGATTTTATGCCAAGCCACGACGTTTGTCCACTATTACACAGGGCTCATCGATTATTTTTGAAGATGGACCAACTTACCGATACCTCAGTCTAATTGTGGACACACGACTCTGCTGGTGTGCAATTTGATGACTGCATGTTATAACAAAATTTCAGTAAATAAATTGGCTGCGCTCAACAAGTAAACTTTCCTTGTCAAATATAAGAATCATTATCACGTAAACAGTGGCCCCGACTTGGTTCTACGCCATACAAATTTAGGGCATCACTACCGCATATAACATAAGGAGAGAGCAGGATTACCAAAACAAGGTTTTTCGACAAATCACGGGATCACATGGTTTATCCCCACAAAGATCTCAAGTTTCCTACAATTTTTTATTATATTATCCAACCAATATATTATATACAATGCGATTAATGTTAGAATAATATTGTAGTACAAATTGGTTTAGGCCTAGACTTAAATATTTATGATACTTATTAGGAGTAGAGATGACTGGAAAAGGGGTAACGTCATAAAACGCGACGAGCTTTCGATCTATACTGATGGATCCAAGATAGTAGACGGTACAGGTGCGGGCATCTTCTCGGAAGTGCTAACAGTTCAGCTATCGTATCGTCTGACTGTATTCCAGGCAGAAATCTACGCGGTCTGGCAGGTTAAATAACGTCTTGGGGGAGAGACACCGAGGCATATATCGATTTATGTTGACAGTCAGGCCGCTATCAAAGCTCTGTCGGCCCACAGCTTCAAGAGCAAACTCATACGTAGTACGGTAGAAACTCTAAATCAGGCTCGGCAACACTCTATCACACTCATCTGGGTACCGGGTCACTCTGGTATCGAAGGAAATGAGATGGCGGAAGAGTGTGCCAGGAAAGGCTCGCCGATGTTTACAGACCACTACAGGATAAAGTCTCATGCCTGAAAGTGAAAACCAGAGATCTAGCAGGCAGGAAATGGGAAAATGAGTCTGCCTGCACTGTCGCAAGAACACTCTGGCCTTGCTATCAACCAAAGAGAACCTCCGAGCTCCTTCACTTTAACAAGAAAAGGGTTCGGACGTTGACGGAAGGTATGACCGGGCACTGCACCATCGGGCTGATGGCCTACAGGATGCAAGTTCCACACCATGACTTCTGTTGTAGCTGCGAAGACGAGGAGGAGCCGGAGAGCATCCGACACCTCCTCTGTGGTTGCCCTGCTCTTCTCAGTAAACGAACAAGGTTTCTCGGGAAGACGTTCTTCGAAGAGTTGGGTAGTTTGGCAAAATGTCCTTTGGGGGACCTGGCTCTGTTCGTAGACTCCTCAGGTTGGTTTAGAAATAGAGGGTGATGGCTGGACTGATCTTGGACTGTTGGGTGACCCCCTCATTCCCTCATCCTCATCGCAACGAATATTAAAAACCGTCTTAAGAAACTCAAAGAGCAAATTATTAGAGAAAACTCGCTAACAATATCAATACTCGCTCCAAGTTCTAATTCAAGTTTAATGAAACTTTATATAAAATATATCATTTTCATTTCATCTTTCTTTTTTTTTCCTGTATAGTTATCACCGCATGCTGTTATGCAAAGTTGCGTAGGCTTGACTAGTTGTTACGTCCTTCCAGTAAATTGTCGCTCAACAACAAGAGAAGAATTTGCAGACAAGTAGTGGCGTTACGCAATTCAAATATGGGGTACCGCTGCTACCAGCAATGTTCATCTAGTTGAAACCTGTCAAAACAAGTCACTTCGTCGTGTATCTGCAGCTTCTTAGTTTGTGCGCAACACTATTTTGCACAGTGCCTTAAAGATACTCTGTCATCAGCAGAGACTGCAAAGTCACCCATGCATGAGTCGACACCGATTAAAGAGGCTCCATTCTATCGACCTTCCAAACAGATTATCTAGTTAACTATACACTATACCCCACTTCATTGTTCTTTAGAATCACATAAATATTTTATGCTATTTGCGACAATATTGTGATTACTTTCAAAAAAAGAAATATCTTTTTTTATGTAATATTCTATATATCTTTTCATGTTTCTACTAAGCATGTTTCATTCTTTTCGATTTCTTATTTTTCCTTTATTTCCCAATCCATTTATCTATCGTATGATTGTTTCTACCCACCCAAGTTATCATTATCTCCAAATATTACTAGTCTGTTTTCAATGTTCAGTTCAGCTCAACTCAACTCTACTCAAATTAAATTAAATTACTTTATTTTGAGACTTGAAGCCTTAGTATAATGTCGACATATAATAGCAAATCCTTTTTTGAAAAAAAAAAGTAAAGTACAGTACCTCACTCACTACTAACTGACCGAACGAACAAACGAATGAAGTAACACTCATGCCACCAACTGTTGAACCAGCTGCAGCTTTGAGTAGTACTACTAAAATGTTGCCAAGGACTAAAGGACTATGACAACTAAGGAAACGCTTAAGTAACCAGTGGACAGCAGCATGGCAGACATACAGGCATGCAGACTAAGAGTCATTCGGTCTGTGGGGGAAAGTAGTCCAGTTGTCATAAGTGCCACTAAATCAAAAAATGTTCATAGCTGAAGATGAGATGCAACAGTTTCAGTTCTTCTGTGTGTACGAGTATAAGAAACTTGTTGTAACTTTAGCCGCCACCACTACCACTTCAAAGTTAACCAAAGCCATAGAGAGTATCAGCTGCTGATGCTATTGCATAACGAAACGAAACAATATATGGTAGTACATAGTACTAAAAGGCAAACGAAGTATTCAATTCGTGCATGGAATCCTTTTCTTTGAAGGACTTTCCCATTCTTTTAATGAATATAAAATTTCATGTGAAGTTTGTAGTCAACAATATGAACAAAGTTTAGAGTAGTTTTTACAATTTTTGAGATATCAAACTGCAAAATTTCCAAAAGGTCTTCATTTGACCTAGGATTGATTACGTGATGGAAAACTCTTCTACTACTAAAGTTAAATAGAAAGGATATAATCCCACTGTCCAGTAGGTAACTACTCTAGAAGACTTATTTCAATTTGTTTAGATGCAGAAGTTGAGACAGTGGAATATGTCTGCTTGGATCTATGCAGCTATAATAGCGTTACTAGGATTACAGACAGTAATTGCATTTACTCGGAGTAGACTCTGCATAGTATCACAATAAGCCTAGGTGCGTCGTTAGACAACTACTTAAGCTGTCCTAACCATTTATTATAGGTTCTTTATAAACAAGTTACAGGATTTGGTAGATTTTTTCTTTCTTTTTCTTTTATGTGAAAGGTATAAGATTTTCTTTGAAACTAAAGCTGCCTGTAGAATTTGTGTGTATCTTCATCATGGTTGGACTATGTTTTCGAGTGCTGCGGGCTGTAAATCTCCGAGCTTAGAGTAAAAACAGTGCACAACATTTCATTATGAGGCACATTACGACGAAAGACAGGACAGAACAGGCAGGACAAAAGCTACATGTGACTAGGAGAACAAGGCAGACAAACAGACAGACAGAATGAATGGCAATACTGTTGATGTTGTTGCTGGATGGTTGAAAGAGAAAAGACTCAAAGCAAGAAGACAAACACACAATTTTAAAATTTATTTTCGTTGTAACACAAATCGAAGGCAGCAACAGCAAAACATTGCTGGACATTGTCATTCTTTAGATCCTTCAGCTCTCACTCAATTCATTCACTCTAACTTTGTCTATCTAACTTTTGTGTTGCATGCCTCATGTAACATACTTCAAAGTAGTCGTATGTACAGATGTGTGGCACTGTGTACCATATATTTGTGTGTGTGCATCTGTGTAGAACGACTTATTGTCATTACAATGAAATGTTCAATGTTCAATGTTCATGCAACGAAATGAAGTTAACGCAACTGAAGCATGCCTCATCAGCATGGGAAGCCGAAGCCCTTAAGCAAAAGCATCTCTGATAGATTTCTCATATTTCCATCACTTTGACAGAACAATGATGACGACGATGATGATGAAATGATGATGATGTTCGTTTCAGGGCATTTAAGCATTTAAATGCAGTTTTGTGGCACGCAAATAAATTTATGCCAAAACCAAAAACATTGCTTCAGTTCTTCTATACACATATACAAACATATATTTTTCTTCCTTTATTTTTATTGCAAGCTACCAAATTATGCGAAGGTTTTTACTTTTAGCGTTGCTCAATTTAAAAAGTAAACAAAATTGGACAAAATGAATTTTTATGAAATGCAAATGAGATGCCGCAACATCACTGCCACCTTCATTCTTAATGCTGCTGCTGCTACTCCTGCTGGTGCTGGAACACCGCATATGGCATGTTAGAGGTCAGGTCAGGAGTTCAGTTCAGCCGAACAATGCATGCAGAGTGTTGTTGTTTCAGAGAATGAATGATGTTTGTTGACTTGTTCAACAAAGCGAAAGTTATACAAACGAATATGTAAATTCTTGAATTTAAAAATATTTCTGGTCTCAACACAAAAAATAAAACAAAACATTAAAGAAACATCATTAAATTAAAATTTTTACTTATTTTATAACACTTTATATAATACTAAGTACAATATAATATTTGGAATGAATATACAATAGTAACTAGTAACATGCATTCACAAAATGCACTTTCAAACATGTGATACTGCTGTTGTTGCATGCAATTTACAGAAGAAAAATAATTCCCTTTGAAACGTCAAAGAACCAAGAAAAGATAACAATTTACAAAATGTGAACTAAATGTCGTGCGCATGCAACAAACTCTGTGCATCTTTATGCAACTATTCCTGTCTGCCTGGCTGACAACCTTGCCCCATAATACAAGAGGAGTCTGAAAAGTTTCTTGACAAGGGCTAGCAATACACTGAAGCGAACAAAACAGGTTATTGTGTCTGGTGCGCTTCTGAGAGCACATAACTCGTCATTACATACGGCCAACACACACCGCATCGAACATGTTGGTTTCAAACGCATTTTGGTGACAATAATTGTATAGTTTCTTATGGCACATACGTCAGAACAAAAAAAAAAGAATTCAAACAAGAAAACGTCATCCGTTGTTTATGTTGGAATACTGTTTTTTGAAGACAAAATTTCATTCAGAGACAGTAAGACTGGACACAGAATCAAGAATTTCGAGAGAGTAAACAATTTCGTGAATATTTATTAATATTTTATGTTTTGGAATGGCATCATGCAGAATTTGTTGTGTTTCATTACATTTTTGTGTTTTCTCAACACACACCAAACGAAATGAGTTGACGGAACACTTTTTCACTTCTTTTTCATTGTGTTTCGCTTGGTGAATGTTGGAAAAAATCAAGTTTTGTTGTTCTATAAATCAAAAACATTTTTTTTTTTTGCTTCGGTGTAACGTCACCCTAACAAATTTAATTATTTTAACCTAGTCTCCTTAGAGGTTAATACACTAACTAAATAAAATCGAGGTGGGCTGCACTACCGTAATTGTTTTTGCGTGAAAACGTTTTTCGTTATGTAACACGAGATACACATAATTTGTTGTTGGGTACGCTAAAATTTGAAATAAGAAAAAGAAGAGACTTTTGCTGTCTATATAATTTCATAGTCTTTGTATATACATCATTGATTCAAGAGAATCCAAATGCTGGTTTTAATAGAGCAGGCAGATAGACAGACAGAGAGTATGCACGTTTTTAATTTTGAGCTTCACACACTAGTTTATCAAGGTATTACTACTACTACTAGCAGCGAATGCACGTTATAGGCAACTTTACTATTGTATTTCCATACAAAAAATCATCATTTCCAACTTTCCCGATGGATTTTCCAAAAATTTTGACCTATAGCGAACGCGACAAAAAAAAATCAGCCAAATAGGGCAAGCCGTTCTCAAGCGATACACTAAGAAAAAAAAAAAAAAAATTTAACGATTTCTTAAAATTTTTTGAATGCCCCTGCCCCTTTGATGACAGAATCACGCCATAACAAAATTCCTCTTAGGGGCTTCATCACTTTCTCTATTTTCAGAATAAATAAATTACTTGGTGCTACGGCTTTTGAGTCAGGAGATATATGAAAAATATTGGCGACATGTTTTTGTTACATTTCTGAATGAGTGTCAGATTCTGATGTGTTTAAAAACCTTTTTACGTTAATATTGTTCCAACTTTTTTGATGCCTTTAATTTTCTTCTTTATTTTAAATCTCTGAACAGCAAAAAACTTCTTCATGTGTGGAAATATAGGATGGAGTCAAGAAGCTACTAGCCATAAAGTCAAATTCATCAAAAAGCCTTACGGTTCGTCATTCCGTGAATTCAATAATTCTCGACATGACCATTCTGGTCAATGAAACAACTTTGCCTTCGTCGGAGTACTACAACAAGTAGAAACCTACTGTTTCTCAACTGTGTGTAACGCAAAGCCATATTTTTTCTAATGTACTCGTATTATCGATGACCAAACAGTCAGGAAGAATGGAGCAGATGTACCAGAAACTACACCCAATTTCTCTTAGATTTCGGTTTATTACATTTTCTTTAAAAACCTTAACAAAGGAATGAGATGATGAATTTAGATCAAACTCTGACAGCCTAAAATAAATAAAAGAATATACTTAGTTTACGGTACTTACAATGTTTGTTATATCAGACCTCCCTCGTACAAATTTCAGACTGCTTTTGAAAGCTATAAGCGCTTAGTATACGTAAAATGGCGGCATCTTAATGCATGCAAGTGACATGTGTGCAGGCATGAGTGTTTAGGTGTATGTGAGTTCCAAGTGCACACAAATTGCAAATGGCACATTATAAAAATGACGCACAAAAGAAAGTCGAATAAGAGGAAGAGAAAATTCTAAAGTTCCAGACGAACGATGCCGACAACAAACGTAAAAAGAAGCAAAACGATGCCCGCGTGACAACGCGTGTTGCAACTTTTACTTAACTTTATTTCACTTCTCTTCTATTCTTTCATTTAAATTTAGTTTTCTTCTATTCTCATCTCATCTACTATTATATGTTTCCTGTGTGCCATCTTTATAAAAAAACAACAGAAACAACAGAAACAATAGTAACAACAGTAAGACGAATTTCAAACGCCATGTTGCACCTTAGGGGGCCCGCATATATGCATATATCTTTGTTGTCTGTTGCCTGCATTTGAGTAGCAAATTTTTTTAGAAATATTAAAATAAAAAGAAAGTTTGCAACATAAGCACCGCGCCGCATGAATGACGTCTGAGAAAGCGGATTTCGACTTAACTTGCGCATGCATTTGCCATATTGTTCAACGGCAGGAATGAGGGAATACAAAGAATTTCTTAGAACTACTTGGCAATGAACGTCATTAAGTATATAAAATACAAATAAAAATGAAATTTAAAAAGGCAAAGGAAAATGCAATGATATAAAAAAAATGCCCCGGGAAATTCTGTTGAAAATTCACTCACTGGTAAAGAAAACTTAATATTGTTAGGTACCAGGGTACAAGATCATAAGTCCTAAGAAACAAGTAGTACATAAAATGAAACGAATTGTATAAATTGACTGAGTAGTTTTCATTGGAAAAATAAAATTTGTATTTTTTTATATAATTCACTTAGACTATGCCAAGGTACTTATTTATATCGTTCCTTACGAGCCAAAGGCCATACACATGTATATAGCTAGAGCTCCCCTTAAGTTAATCTTAGTTTTGTTAGCTTTATTAACTTTAATATTGTAAATAAATAAATTAAATAAATATTCTTCCTAACATTTGCTCACTTGTTCATTTCTTTTTTTTTCTATTTTTCCATTTGTTCACTTCACAATATTTCCACAAAGTTGAATAAGTACTTCAAAATCTTTAAAAAATCTTATTAAGTTTTACACGTACTTTCATCTTTCACTTTAGAATCATTTACCTTGTTTATATGACGTTCATATCGCTCCTGCGAGGTTCGATATAACGAATATCGAATCAGTTTGATTAAATCGATTTTGGTTTGTTTTCATTATGTCAGAGTAGCCATATGCATAAAATATAATGTTGTTTCCTCAACAGATTACTTTATTTTTTAAAATCACATTGGAAAAAATAAAATATAAGTGTAAAATACTTATCTTGTTTTTTAATAATGTTCAACAATGACTTTTCAACATAACAAATTGATAACAAATTATTATAAAAAGTTAAAATAAAGCAAAAAAATTCTACCATATGGCAACTCTTATGAAACAATATTCTGATATATAAATCGAAATGACAGTGCTACGTGTCTACATGACAAAATCGATTCTCATATGCGGGTTTCGTCATATCGATTCGTGCGTGAAATTCGATTTGAAAATGTGTTTACAAAATAAGGTTTTCGTTATATCGAACCTCGCAGAAGCGATATGAGCGTCATATAAACAAGGTAATTAACTTCAATTCACCAAAGATTTCATACATTACATGCTGCTATTAATGAACATATCAGACAGTTTTAATGGCTGCTATACCAATTATTTCTCCAATATGTTGGTAAAACTTTCAATCTAAATCTAAGTAGTTTTATGGAAAACAAGTGTATTATTTAAAAAATACATGTGTTGAATAGAAAACCAGACAATTTAAGGCGGATAGTACTTTGCTTCCTTTTGTTTCTCTTAAAAAAAAAAAAAGACGAGTGCAATAATACCAAATTGTTACTTATAACATGCACTACGATTACATATTACCATAGGCCTGATTGAGACTTTCTAGAGAGTAAATCCCTGCCTTCTCAAGAGAAGTTAGTTAATCTAAGTTCAGTAAAGGGAACAGCAAATGGCATCATATAATTATGTCACTCAGTAGATCTTGTTTTATTCCTTAGATCTTCTTTCCTTCCTTTTAGCACATTCTTTTTTATAGCAAGTTTGATAGTGTTAAGATGGATTCCATTCTTAAAAATATAGTGCAAAATTCCAAGTTCAATAGTACTGTTACGATTAGTTTCGATAGTAATTTACAAATATGGAATTTAAAGAGATATTAAGGAGCAAATATGAAGTTTGAAAACATATGTGGTTTGCTTTTATACATCCTTCAGTAGCGAGGGGAACTTCGACTTCGATATATTATATGTACAATGAAAATAAGAAGTGTCAATTAAGAACCTGCTTCAAATAGAAACGCAGTGGTCACATCCTCTACTATTGCACTTTAGATTTTATCCACACTCAACATCGTGCACAGCAGCTCGTGATGTTGATTCTTCTTTGGTAACGCCATTCGTTATTGACACTCAGCCTTAGTACACTAGCAACTATTTTCACATTCCTCTTTATTTATGTTTCCTTGTGAAGGTATGTGTTCTTCACATTCCACACTATATTTTTCATTTCGCATGCATCCTCACTCTACGCAAGCCAAACGAAATGAACAAACAACGAAAAAAGCGAAAGAAGGCAAAGAAAAACGTCGTCAGAACTGCGAGCTATGGCTGGTACAAGCAGCTTGGCTACTCCGTCTGCATATTGATCCCCTTGTTAACAAACAAAAGTTGTGAGAAAGAATGCAGTTGCAGACCAGGCTGAGTGAGCAATGACTTATAGGGTCTTCCAGTCATGATATATCACTATCAATTGTGGATAAAATTTGGATCCAAGTGTAACAACAAGCCAACAACAAGTTTTCATTTACACATTGATTAAACTTTTCAAGTACATTATCACTTGTTTCTACAACTATTTTTGCGTTACTTAAGATATACTATACAGTAAATAGAAAATTATGAAAAAAAAACCAGGTATTCCTTAGATCATAAATAAAAGATTCCTTAAGTCACTTTAGCAAAAATTGAAATGGTAGAGATAATACAAAATAAAAACCAGGGCTACCTGCATTTGCTCAGTTTCGCTCAAACTAACATTTTTTTTTAATATTTGTCCAAAATCACTATATTTTCATATTAGTACAGATTTTCAGGTATATTTTCTACCAATTTGTAGAAAGTTAATCTTCCCCATTGGATTTTGGAAGCCAATAATATAAAGCATATAAAGTACATAGAAAAATTTAATTGCTTAAAGCCAAAGTAACTCTACATACATATGTATGTAATTCTGATTTTAGGTGAGTAGGTGTGAATAAGCAAATGTCCAAATGATTTCTTTTGTCTTTATGTACTTATGTTGTATGTATGTTTTGGGATTGTACTCCAATTATTCTAGTGTTACATTGATTACTTATGTGCACCAACTTTATATGGTTTTATTATTCCACTCTGATAATATGTACTACTTATGTATGTGAGACGAAAGAACTGTACACAATAGAATGGAATAACACAATAATTTTGAGTTATTTTTTCTCTTTGACACATTATTTAAAAGAATACATAATAGAAGCAGAACAACAAAAAGTTTAACAGTAAATATTTTACGAGTATCAAGCAAAAATAACGCATAGTCTAATAAAGTGCAATGAAAGTATGCTTTTGGTCTTCTATGTACTTATCATATTGTGCATGGAACAATTAGTTATTTATTATATTTTGTTGTTTGCAAGTCAAGATGTCCATTCAATTTCAATTATATGAATTCCAACAGTAAAAATAACAACAACAACGCCGACAGCAAAAACTTTAAGCTAGTGTCGTAAACAAATGTAAGTGAAAGATGAATAATAATTATGACTTACCTGTTCTTTCCCACACTCTTCTTGTCCACAAAAGTACTTTAGTAGTGAACAAACGTGCAATTGTATTGAAAGCAAGACAATTTTAAAACGCATCATCAAACGGTATCGAACATAAGAAAAACGATAACTTCGTCGCTAGCACAGACTCATAAAATATTATTAAAAGTTTAAAGCAATGAACTTTTAATTTTAATTTAATTTAGTATTTTCAACGTTTCCAGTTCAAAATATGCAAATAAATATTAAAACCTATCACTATGATAACGTAAGTTTAAAACAATGATAATTTAATTTTAATTTAATCATAGTGCATATTCAAGATTTCCACTTCAAAATATCTAAATAAATATTAAAAATTACACTTCTTTTAATATAAACCAAAGAAATCAAAAATCTAGAACAATATTTATTAATTCACACTTATCACACACGACTATCCGACACGAGTTTAACAAACCGATCACTTGAACGCGCGAGCAAAGACTATTAATGTGACAATTGTCAAAACTGATCTCTTTCTGTCAATTGCAATTAATCAAGGCTTTGGAGTAGTTGATGCGCCAATGATGGCAAAGTACTCTCGTGAGAGTGAGAGAGTGTGTAATAAGCAATATGCGATTTGCATATGCATGGGATATAATAGAAATATATGACACTCTCTGATAAGAACCTTCTGGTAAGCTGATCTCTTTATTTCAATTGCAAGCAATCAATGCATTAAGGGGCCCACACATCATGCGATCCATTGTACAATTTCATTTTGCTTGTTTACTTACACAAGGTCATGGCTCGATTGTATGAAAATTCAAAAAGTTTTGATATTTGATTGTACAATCGGTCGCATAATGTTTGAACATTATAACTATATCTATAAATCAATGCATTACAATTATTGATGCTTACATGAAAACGAATTGCTCTCATGCTAGTGAGAGAGTGAGGGTATTCAAGTGATATGAAACTAGCATATGCTTGGAATATTTTATGATACTAATAAAGAGATGACAAATCAAAATTTATAAAGCAATTAATGCAAGAATCACTGAGAAAGGGTAATCAAAGTAGTACCTCCCATACAAACCCGTATTTAAATTACTGTTCTTATTAACAAAGTTTTTTGATTTTCGACTTATTGAACTGAAATTCCGACAATATAAGTTTCTGGTACATATCCATCAACCATGTAAATTTCATGATCCTAGAATTACCAGAAGGGGTACCTCCCATACAAACCACCCTTTAAATTAATGTTCTTATTAGAAAAAGTTTTCTGTTTTTTAACGTCTCGAACTGAAATTTGGACACTATAAGTTTCTGGTACATATCCATCAACCATGAAAATTTCATGATCCTAGGGTTACCAGGAGGGGTACCTCCCATACAAACCCAAATTATGTGACAAGCTTAGAAAGAATAAAAGTACAATAAAATTGCCACTCAAACTGATGTGATGCCAAGAAAGGAAGGTTGGATGTAACCCGGGGAGCGTGAAGAGTATTACATCTTTGGCATAGAATTTTTTACATTACTTCAGATATAGAAAAAAAAGTCTTTAAAGATAAAAAAAATTTAATCGATCCAACCAAAGAAATTCTACTTACTCAATTCTGATTTTCTAGCTTTTATAGTACATACGTAGTTGTGAATAAGCAAATGCCTAAATGAACGGAAAGATTTCTTTTGTATATACATATGTATGTATGTACTTATGTGCATTTTGGGATTTTACTCCATGTATTCTGGTGTTACATTGATTACTTATGTGAACTCATCTTATATGGTTTTATTATTGTATTAAAGCGCTCTGACATTTACTTATGTATGTACGTGTGACGAAAGAACTGTACAGTGTACACTATGGAATGGAATAACACAATAATTTTGAGTTCGCATTGCTTTTGATTATGTTCTTTTTCTTTGACACATTATTGAAAGCAAAACACAAAGTGAAACAGTTAATATTTTAATATGCAAAAAAAAAGTTATTCTAATAAAGTACAATCAATGGATGCTTTTAGTCTTGTATGTACTTATTATATTGTACATGGAATAGTTATTCATTACAGTTTGTTGTTTGCAAGCGAAGTTGTCAATTCAAATCCAAAGTATGTAATTTAAACTGTGAATTCCAACAGTAAAAATAACAACAACAACTTAAAGCTAGTGTCGTAAACAAATATAATTGAAAGAGGAATAATAATTATGACTTACCTGTTCTTTCCCACACTCTTCTTGTCCACAAAAGTACTTTAGTAGTGAACAAGATATGCACTTGCATTGAGAGCAAGACAATTTTAAAACGCACTTATCATCAAACGGTATCGAGCATAAGAAAAACGAAAACTTCGCCGCTAGCACAGATTCATAAAATATTATTGATAGTTTAAAGCAATGAAATATTAATTTAATCATAGTATTTTCAAGATTTCCACTTCAAAATATGAAAATAAATATTAACAATTACACTTCTTTTAATGGAAATTATAAAAATTATGACTCTAGAACAATATTAATTAAATTCTAATCTCACACGATTAAAAGACACTAGTTAAACAAACCTATCACTATGATAACGCAAGTTTAAAGCAATGAAAATCAAATTTCAAGTAACTTATTACATAGTCAAGATTTCCACTTCATAATTTTCTTTCAATTTAAATCATAAAAATTATAACTCTAGAACAATATTAATTAAATCACACTACTCACACACGATTACCCGACACGAGTTTAACAAACCGATCACTTGAAAGCGCGAGCACAGACTATTTATGTGACAATTGGCAAAACTGATCTCTTTCTGTCAATTGCAATTAATCAAGGCTTTGGTGTAGTTGATGCGCCAATGATGGCAAAGTACTCTCGTGAGAGTGAGAGAGTGTGTAATAAGCAATATGATATTTGCATATGCATGGAATAGAAATAATTGACACTCTCTAATTAGAACATTCTGGTAAACTATTCTCTT